>JAVIWB010005729.1:0-80803 GCA_031893035.1 Dermolepida albohirtum | reverse complement strand
TTGGAGTTGAACAACCAACCGTAGTCCACTGTAATCGTTCTTGTTTCAATTTAGGATCATGGTAGTAGACTCAAGTCTCATCCATAGTTATAAAACGACGCAAGAAATCGGTTTTATTCCGCTTGAAACACACCAAGTTACCCTGAGAAATTTGTTTTCGAACCAGTTTTTGTTGAATTGTTAACGAATGCGGCACTAACTTTCCAAACAGCTTTTTCATATGTAATTCTTCATGTAAAATATGGAGTACTCGTTCGTCTGAGATGCCTGTGGCATTAGCAATTTCAAGCTTAGTCAAATTCGGATCTTCACTAAGCATATTATGTACTCGCTCAATGATTTCTGCTGTTGTTGCAGTTTTTGGTCGTCCACTACGTGGTTCATCTTCAACGCTTTTACGACCACCTTTAAATTCTAAAACCCATCGATGTACTGTTGGAAATGAAGGAGCACATTCCTTTAACACATTCACCATTTTTGTATGAATCTCTGTTGCTGATAAACCTTCCAAAACAAAGAATTTTATCACAGCGCGATATTCAGTTTTTTCCATTGTTAAAAAATACACCGACACGTCTAATTCAAATAGATTGCTAACAATGAATGAATTGACAGATCGAGATAACATTTTTAGTGTATTCATTTGACACATGAAATATTAAAATGGTGTATGAATTTTGATTCTTCTACTGCTTAATAGGTGTCGCTTTCAAAACTTTTCTACCAACCTGTATGTATATGTGTGATGAATGGGTTTTCCGTAAATCTCACTTTGTAACTTAAGCTTCACTTTGTATATTTGGTATAAAAAAATTATACTTAAGTATTCTTTAATAACTATAACTTATGCTATATATTTTGTGTAATACACTATTACATGTATTTGCATTAGACCTTGAGATTAGTTTTCGGTAGGTGTCGTCCAAAAGACGATAGCTGTACTGGTGATTCATATGTATATGCAATTATTGGTATTACCCAAATGATTTAACGCTCAAAAAAGATTTCTCAAACAATCAAATGTTAAATAAGAATTACGAAAGTTAATGTGGAAAGCGGTTAATTATTAACCTTTGTGATTAAAAAGAAATGTTAATATTACAAATTGAATTTACTTTTAGAACTGTATTGACATATAGATATTACTAAATAAAAACAAATTACCTTTAAATAACAGTACGTGGGATTTGTTTTAAGTTTTGCATAGCGGGATATAGAGGGTGTCTGTACTCAAATCATCTTTAATTAAAAATCTTATCAGTAAATCTTATTATTAACAAACGCATATGCAATTGCATATACACCTGGGATATCTTTTAAGTTTTGCATAGTGGGACATAGAGGTCGCCACGAATTAAACGTCAGTACTAAAAATTAACCTAAATCTTTAGTTAATCTAAATCCAAAGCTTCAGTGCGATACGTGTAGTCTTGTAGCTCCAACGAACTGTCAAAGTTGACGAGTTAGTTGAAAAATGGAATTAAACCGAGAACACTTTCGCGGATTAACTTTTTTATAATTTTCGAAGACAATTATCTAAACAAGAATGCCTTCATTTCTGTTTTCGGCAATGAAGCATCACATCAGTCAACAATTTCTCGTTGACATGGAAAATTCAAACGTGGACGGATTACATTTACATAATCGTCCATCTGAAAGCACTATTGGTCGAATTATTAAAACATTTCAAGAGACCGGTTCCATGGAAGATCAAAAAAGTGGAAAATACAGTCGCAGTGGTCGTTCACAAGAAAATATTGGTTTGGTTCGTGAAAGTGTTGCTGCAAATCCTGAAATGTCCATTGGACGACGTTCACAACAACTTGGACTTAGTGGATCAAGAACATGGCGGATTTTACACAAGGATTTAGCTCTGAAGGCATATAAGGTTCAAATAACACAGGAACTGAAGCCATTAGATCATTTAAAACATCGTTCATTGGTCAATTTCATCAATGAACAACCAGCTGATTTTTCTCAAAAAATAATGTTTTCCGATGAGGCACATTTTTAACTTGGTGGCTATGTTAATAAACAAAATTGCCATATTTGGGGCGAGGAAAATCCACAAATTGTTCATGAGAAACCTATGCACCCCAAAACGAGTTACTGTTTGGTGTGCATTATGGTAAGGTGGTGTAATTGGACTTTATTTCTTTGAAAATGCTGCTGGTGAAGCTGTAACTGTCAATGGTGATCGATATCGTCGGATGATAACCGAATTTTTGTGGCCCGAATTAATGAATATTGATCTAGAGGATATGTGGTTTCAACAGGATGGCGCTACACCTCACTGTGCACACGAATCAAATGATTTATTGAGAGAAATATTTCCTGGACTTGTAATCTCAAGAAACGGTGATGTTATTTGGCTATCAAGATCATGCGATTTGACACCGTTAGACTATTTTATAAAAAACAATCCACAATCAATTCCTGCTTTGAAAGATGAAATTATTCGTGTCATTGGTGAGACAGAGCCTCAATTATGTCAAAATGTCATTGAAAATTTTAAGAAAAGAGTGGATGTCTGTGGAGCTGCAAGAGGAGGTCATTTGGCAGATATTATTTTACGCGTATAAATGTCATAACTGATACTTCAATTACCAATAAAAAGTTTTTTAAAGTGAATGTAAACTATGTGTTCTGTTTATTTTAAAAAAAAAACCCTAAATTTAAAACATATCCATATATATATATTTTATATGAGCTTACAGAATTTCAGGCCTTCGTGGCGCAATCGGCTAGCGCGTTCGGCTGTTAACCGAAAGGTTGGTGGTTCGAGCCCACCCGGGGGCGCTGAAGTGTTTTACATAAAAATATACTTTTTGTACTAACCTCAACACATTATGCAAATGTACAGGAAAATAACACAAAGCAAACATTAACACAACACTGATGAGCATTTTGGCAGCCTTCTTCCGTGAACGAAGTTGTCCTTTTGTGCTAGCATTTGGTATCATAGAAAATGTATATATGTGAACATTATCCCCAATATCTGCAAAATAGGATATTTCAAAAGTAAAACTTGCAAAGTTAGAGTAACGTTAATAAACGAATAAACTGTTTATATTCTAAGGATGTCGAGTAACACTATGTTAAGGAATTAGTGGATCTTAACTTATTCTTGACAAGACAGAGGATCTCAGGTCTGATGGAAGGGAAGTCAGAGGTCTATTAGATGCAGTATAAAGAGTATAAAATAGTACAAGACATTTTGGTATCCAATTTTAAATATTGTTAAAAGATGATTAATGGTACTGAAGAGAAAATAATATAAAAACATGTTTTCATTATATAGGGGTTAAAATTACCTACCCTTACATTTGTAACAGATATAAAACTGATGATACAACCACCAGTACGTACTGTGCTTGCAAACCAGAAAGATGGCTATTGATAAAATTCATTTCAGGCACTGCTCGCATACAATTGCAAAGATAAATTTACCATTCAAAGACGGGACAACAAAAAAGAAGTTTAAGAAGTCTAAATTCAATTTGAATAATGGTTTCGTCCTTACAGAGAGAGAAGTGCATCTAGATAGTTGGGAACATTTAATTTATTGCATCCAAGAATTCTGGAGTATACCAGGTGTACCGGAAAGTCATTACCGGTTTTTCTAATAGATGTGGCGAAGGTTAAGTATGCAATGTTATGATTTGACACATGTCATTTTATTCTATTGACATCAAGCTTCAAAGTCATACATGTTATATTTTGCGAAAGTAACAATGTTATAGATTTATACCTCTTTTTGCGGCGCGTATTACTTTTCTTATTTAATCAAAAGAGAAAAGCCACTGAAAGTCATCGTTTGCTTGTAGAAACTTACGGTGAGCACGCTCCAACCATAAAAACATGTGAGGCGTGGTTTCGATAACTCAAAAGTGGTGACTTCTATGTGCAAGACGAAGAACGTTCTGGTAGACCGAAAAAGTTTGAAGCCGCTGAAAGTTATCGTTTGCTGATGATGATTTCGATGTGCAAGATAAAAAACGTTATGATAGACCGAAAACTGCAGGAGTTATTAGATGAATACCCAATGGGAAAGTGGGTGCCACATCAATTGAATGGCAAATGGAAAATCAAAAAATCGTCTGTGAAATGCTGCTTCAAAAGTATGATCGGAAGTCATTTCTGCATCGAATAGTGACGGGTGATGAAAAATGGATTTATTTATTTAAACTCTAAGCGCAAAAAATCATGGTTATCACCTGGCGAAGCCGATCCATCAACTCCAAGGCCAAATCGTTTTGGTCGCGAGACGATGCTCTGTGTTTAGTGGGACCAGAGTGGCGTGTTGTATTACAAATTATTGAAACCTATTGAATCAATTAATACTGATCGCTACCGACAACAAGTTATCACTTTGAACCATGTGTTGATAGAAAAACGTCCAGAATGGTCTCGAAGACACGGTAAAGTGATTTTACAGCACGATAACACGCCGTCTCATACAGCAAAACCGGTCAAGAATGGGTTGAAAGCACTTGGATGGGGTCAACCGCCGTACTCTCTAGACCTTGCTCCGTCCGCATCAATAGGACACGCGTTTGCAGAGTAGCACTTTTAGCCAATTTCAAAGAAGTTAGTAAATGGCTCGACGAATGGGTTTGCTCAAAGTACGACCAGTTTTTTAGGGATGACATCCATAAATTGCCTGGAAGATGCGCAAGATGTGTAGAATCAAATGGCCAATACTTTAAATAAATAAATTTTGCCATTTTCTTGAAAATTATATAGTTTTTTTACGAAAATATCAGTAATGACTTTCCGTTACACAAATATTTCCATGATTTAACAGAGGGACAACGGTGGGTGAGAATGAAATTTATTAAACGCTAGTACGGACCCAAAACTATTCATTTATGGGTATTTTGATTATAGAAGACGTAAACTGAATACATACAGTAAGTTTGTACGAAATGATAGTTGGTCAAAACAATTTCAAAACCAGTTTTGCACAAAAGAATTTATCGTACATTTAGTGGGGTAATTATAATTGTTTCTGATAAGTATTTGTATTACATTAAAAGAAAACTATTAGTTTTGGTCAATAGAAAATATAATATCGTAAAGTTTAATGGAGAATCAGAATACGAAAATTATTATGCAAAGGGGTTACATTAACCTTAATTGATTAAGGAAATAGAATAGGTTCATCAGCTGGCTATTGATATTTTTAGTACATGAATTCCTAAACTTACTTATTTCGGTTTGTTTCGTCTTTGGTTTCCACAAAACGTAGACGATATGACAGTATGTCACTGCCATTACAAAAAGGGGAATCAAATAAAGAGAAAACATCTTGAAAAGGTTCCACACATGATTGGTTTTCCTGGACCAGCTGGGAGTGCATTGTGTGAAGTAAAAAGTCTTTATTGGGAAATACTCCTGTTCTTTTGTGTGGTAAGTGATTAACTCGGGAACATCTGAAATATAAAATTTGTTAATGTATTTTCCTTTTCCTTAAGAATTACATGCATTTTTACAAAGGGTACCAGGGAAGTTTTCAAATACAGCTTTGTTTATTTAATTTTTTCGAAGTAATTTCCTCTACACTCAATACACCTCTCCATCCTCCGAAACCAATCTTTAAACCAGTTCTGCCAAGTTTCACTAGGGAGTAAAGCGCACTCGTTGTCCCAAGCCTGCACTGGAAAACCGCCTCCCTTTTAGCTCCATTTTCACATGCGGGAACAGTGCAATGTCGCAGGGAGCAAGATCTGGACAGTAGGGAGGGTGCTCGAGAAGTTTCAATCCTGTCGTGGTCAAATATTCGGTGCAGGCTTTGGCGCGGTGAGCTGGAGCATTATCGTGATGTAGGAACCAGGTGTCCATTCTTGACTTTGGCCACAGGTTCTTCATAGATACATTGACTTTAGGCAGGCGCTATTCAGTATACCACTTAGCTGTGACCGTCTTCTGTGTGTCCAAAACGACGCGTTCCACAATTTCACTCGATTTGAAAAATACAGCTCCTATTTGTATGGGACATCTTCAGGGCTGTACTACTGCACGGAAACCGTTTCAGTGCAGTAGTTCAGCCCTGAAGATGTCCCATACAAATGGGTACGAAACGTCGGCAGATATACTAGTGACGCGGTTCCAGCCCGGAAATCCAGAAGCAGATAACGCTCCCTCGTAGTTTCATTGTTTTTCAATTGCACTTTTACATTCGTTTAAACCAATCCGAAAAGCACAGCTGGCAATGTGAAGACGGTATCTCCGAAATATGAATTTTGAATGCTCCAACTGCCTATACCGGCACAGAAAACCGTTTACCACGAAGTTTATTCGTGTGTGAACAAAAAGAAATCACAGGGTGCTAGATCAGGGCTGTACGGCGAATGACTCATCAATTCAATGTTTTACCCTGTCAAATATTCGATTGTTTGAACCGACTTGCAAGAGCTAGCATTGTCATGGTAGAGAATGATCTGTCGTTTTCGGTTTGTTTTCCATATTTCTTCAAAAACAAATAATTGTGTACCATTCGGAATGACCGTTCGACAACTCTCTAAGGGCACGGTTACAACGTGATCGGTTTTTCCGAAAAAACAGGCGACCATTTGTTTGATGTGCTTCGAGCGCGAACAAATTTTGTTGGTTTTTGCTCATCTTGGACAATAGACTGCTGTTTACTATCGGACTCATACGTATAGATCCAAGATTCATTGACGAGATGCTACATTCTTTACTTATTTTTTCTATTACCATTTCTCCAAATATCCCCTAATTGTTTGAAGTAGTGTAGTTTTATAAATATAATATATTCCAAATATTGTCAATAACTAAATGAAAATGTATTCTGCATACCGAATAGAAGGGCTACCATCCAAATAATTCCTATCGCCGTTTTCGCTCTTCCTGTTGTTGATTTAAATTTCAGTGGGAAACATATTGCGTACCATCGTTCAATTGAGATGAACGACAAAGTTAGCACTGACACCGTGACGGATACTGTCTGAAATAATAAAAATCAACATTAAGAAGTCGTATAAATTAACAATAATGTTTATTTTTATATTTAAGCCCATTTAATTAAAAAAGAATATTTAACTATGCATGCCTCTTAACTAAATTCTTAATATTTTGAAGCTCTATTTTGCAAGAGCGTTTTCAGACTCTCATAGCTAGTGAGCGAATATGGAAATTGACCCTCCTGAGAAACTCATAGGCACAGTATCAATAAGGTATTGCCTAAATTCTATTAATAAGATAGGAAAGGATATGTGAGAGTTCACGCATTCATTTTCGCAGAACACGAGAGCGTATTTTGTATAAACTTGTAGCTTTTGTCTCTGTTAAGTGGATCGAGTATAAGTGCTCTTTTTTCCGACGAAAAGTGTTTTCTTCGGCCCATATTATAACAAAAATGGATGATTAAAAAATTGTTAAATTATTCTGCAACAGACGGAACTTTATACGTCTGCGTTTAGTGCGTTTAATCCCCCCTTATATTCGGTACTTTACCAGAAACCATATATATTCAGAGATTTTAAATAACTTCAATATAGCTGCATCAGTAGTGTCCGTTGTAAATGTTATTTATATACGAGGGCAGCCGTTTATATTTCGGAAACTGGCAACACTGTTAGTGTTGCCTCTGATCTGATGATTGCATCGTGAAGTTTGTCATTTTGGACGATATATTTACGTTGACAGTTTTATTATCCGGTCGCTATTTCTATTGCTGAGAGTAACTTGAAAATTTTATGTTAGCAAAAAAATGGAATTCGCGAACGTTTTCGTGCAATTATTTTTCATAACATTCGGCGTGGATTATCTCAACCAGAATGCATCGACGAGCCGAATTCTTTATATGGTGATGAAGCACCATCGAAAACTACAGTATACTGTTGGTATAGTGAGTCAAACCTCGACGGCGTTCTTTGGACGATGAATTTCGTGCAGGTCGTCCCACAAATGTTGTTGTGTCGGAAAACATTAATGCAGTGTCTGAATCGATAATGCAAAACCGTCATGTAACATACCGTGAGATCGAGGCATCTCTAGGTATTAGTAACACCAGCGTGCATAAGATCGTACATGAACATTTAGCCCTTTGAGAAGCTATGTTCGGTTGGGTACAACGTAATTTGACAACCGCTTAAAAAAGGACTCGCGTCGATTGGTGGCAAGAAATGCACAAAAATACAATGGCGGTGTTTCGAAGAACATTTATAAAGTCGCCACAGGTGACGAATCTTGGATTTATATGCATGAGCCCGATAGTAAACAGCAGTCGATTGTGTGGGTATTCCAAGATGAGCCAAAACCAACAAAAGTTGTTCGCGCTCGAAGCACATCAAAACAAATGGTCGCCTGTTCTTTCGGAAAAACTGGTTACACTGCAACCGTGTCCTTAGATAGATGTAGAACGGTCAATTCCGAATGGTAAATATGGTAATATTTGACCGGGCAAAACATTGAATTGATGAGCCATCCGCTCTACAGTCCTGACATAGCGCCCTGTGATTTCTTTTTGTTCCCACACGTGAAGAATAAACTTCGCGGTCAACGGTTTTCTACGCCGGAAGAGACAGTTGAGGCATTCAAAACTCATATTTTGGAGATACCGCCTTCACAGTGGAAGCAATGCTTTTCGGAGTGGTTTAAACGAATGAGAAAGTGCATTGATTTTCAAGATGAATATTTCGAAAAGCAATAAAACTATTTTCGAACATAAAAATTTTTTTTGTTTGCTATTCCCGAAATATAAACGGATATCCTCGTAGATTTTCATAAAGTAAAGTCCGTATCAGTTAATTAGATGAGTAATTATTTTTTAGTTTTGAAATATTGTTATCTAAATCTGTTTTGGTAACAGGTGATAAGAAATACTCTGAAAACGTTTAACCTTACCTTATAAGCTTAATCAGTAATTATGACTGATAAACATATTGATATGCTGTCATTTTGACTATTTTATACATAAAGGATGTTTCAAATTTCGCGGTTTTTTTTAAAGAATAAATAAAACACAGTTTGCATTCACTTTCAAAAACTTTTTATTGGTAATTGAAGTATCAGTTATGACATTTATATGCGAAAAATAATATCTGCCAAATGGTATCCTCTTGCAGCTCCACAGACGTTCACTCTTTTGTTAAAATTTTCAATAACATTTTGACATAATTGAGGCACCATCTCACCAATGACACGAATAATTTCATCTTTCAAAGCAGGAATTGATTGTGGATGGTTTTTATAAACCTGACTTTTCACATAACCCCAAAGAAAATAGTGTCAAATCACATGATCTTGATGGCCAATTAACATCACCGTTTCTTGAGACTATACGTCCGGGAAATTTTTCTTTCAATAAATCAATTGATTCGTGTGCAAAGTGAGGTGTAGCGCCATCCTGTTGAAATCACATATCCTCTACATCAATATTCATTAATTCAGGCCACAAAAATTCAGTTATCATCCGACGATATCGGACAGTTATAGCTTTACCAGCAGCATTTTCAAAGAATTATGGTCCAATTACAAAACCTGATCATAATGCATAACAAACAGTAACTCGTTTAGGATGCATAGGTTTCTCATGAATAATTCGTGGATTTTCCTCACTCCAGATACGGCAAGTTTGTTTATTAACGTAGCCACCAAGTTCAAAATGTGCCTCATCGGAAAACATTATTTTTTGAAAAAATCAGCTGGTTATTCATTGATGAAATTGACAAATGAACGACGTTTTAAATGATCTAATGGCTTCAGTTCCTGTGTTATTTGAACCTTATATGCCTTCAGAGCTAAATCCTTGTTTAAAATACGCCATGTTGTTGATTCACTTAGTTCAAGTCGCTGTGAACATCGTCTAATGGGCATTTCAGGATCTTCAGCGACACTTTCACGAACCAAACCAATATTTTCCTGTGAACGAGCACTACGACTGTATTTTTCACTTTTTTGATCTTCCACGGAACTGGTCTCGTGAAATATTTTAATAATTCGACCAATAGTGCTTTCAGATGGACGATTATGTAAACCGTAAAGTTCACGAAATTTTCTAAAAACTCTTTCCACAGAACGCTGATTTTCATTAAATAATTCAACAACTTGAACGCGTTGTTATACTGTGTATCAAGCCATTTTTGTAAATGTCATACATCATACTTTTTAAATGCCCATATACCCAGACAAATTCAATGCACCATCTACATATATTTAATTTATTCTTAAAAAAGACCGCACAACTTGAAACAGCCTTAATATTATTTAGTTTAGGAATATCTGAAGATCACCTGTATATTTCTTAATTTTCAATATTTTAATCAAACATATTTCTATCTGAAATAATATGTATTATCCGTTGATATTGTAGAACATGTGTCAGATATCTGTGGCTCGTTTTTTCTTTAGTATCAATTGCGAGTGGATGTGTCATGTGTATATAGGTAGGAATTGATATTTCAAACTTTTATATACAAAATTCAAATTATATATTATTAATAAATTATATATTAGAGTAAATGGAAATGAAAAATTTCGTTTCTCCAATAATGAAAAAGTATTAAATGTACGGAAAATAGGTTATATTACATGTATACGTTATGCTGTTAACATTAATGCTGTTACTAACTCATTTCATTCTTTCATTTCAATAATTTCTTTCATGGGTGATTAAATTTTGAACAGTTGTGTATAATGTTGCACATATATATTAGCATCTTTAAATACCATTAAAAAATTTATTTATTTCTCGTCGATCTTTGGAATTGGGCATTCCACAAACGACATTGAACCAAATTTTGCATAAAGACTTAGGCCTTAAGGCTTTTAAAGTTCAGTTAACACAAGAACTCTCGCCGACCGATCGTCAACGATGTCGTCTCTTTGCTGATTGGTTCCTTGAAATGCATCAAACTGATCCGGAATTTCATCGAAGAATCATCTTGGCTCGATAGCGCTCGCCATTCACCGTAACGGCAGCTCCTTCCTCATTTCGAAAGAAATAAGGACGGATGAAGCCGCCAGCGTCTAAACCGCACCAAACAGTCAATTTTAATAGATGCAATGGTGATTCGTTAACAAATACGGCAATTTTGCTTATCGACGTAGCTATTTAACGAGAAATGAGCTTCATCACTAAATACAATTCTTTGATAAAAATGCTCATCTTCGGCCAGTTTCAAATAAGCCCAATCAGCAAAAATGCGACTCAAACGATGGTCATTTGGCTTCAATTCTTGTACGGGCTGTATTTTATAAGCACGTAAGCCAAGATCCTGACGCAAAATTACCCACGTAGTCGAAGAACAAAGGCCAATAAGCTGAGAACGACGACGTATCGACATTTCGGCGTCTGCTTCAATACTTCGCACTACAGCAGCAATATCCTCTTCGGTAAGCACATTTCTTTGTCTCGTTGATGATTTTGGATCGAAAAGAGTAAAATTAGTGCAAAAACGATCAATAACTGCACGAATTGTTTGCTCATTAGGCCGATTATGTTGACCGTAAAATGGACGAAGTGCTCTAAGAACTTCGCGAACAAATTTATTTTTGTCAAAGTAAATTTTCGCAATTTGGAAGCGTTGTTCTGCCGTTACATGATTCATGATAACTTTTCGAACCTTACTGAACAGAAATGTCAACACAGTTTGACATTATCAGCTGTCAAACCATAGTTATCGATATCGATAGTTCTCATGCAGCTTAAAAAACACCCATTATAATTAAAATATTCCTTACTGCAGTCTTTCATATTATTATTTTTTGCTTATATGTGTTTCAGTTATTAATAAATATTTTATTTTACTAAACTACTAATCTTAATTTATATCCCATAAAATACCGCGAAAGCTGAATATAAAAGTAGATACATCATTAAAAGCGCTCCTTTTGATTTACAGTTTGGAAGAATACAATTTTGTTACAACCTTTGTGTTCTTTAAAAAAATATTTAATAAGCAAACCACTCGATATATAATACGTAATATTTTAGACAATATATTTATAAATCTTTTATAACAATACGCCAATGCTATGAGAGTTAACTGTAGTATTTGGTTTCGTGATGTTACACTTCGCGCATGGATTTGATGACCTATTGTACCACACTCTAAGGGAATGGATTGTAGCTGACTACGTCAGCATTTCCATTACGTAACGACGCGAACAGTTGACGGATTTGTCTGCCAGTTGTGTCTATACGTAAACTTAGCGGAATCTATAACGCTCTTGAATACAATCAAATATACGTAAAATTGCTACGAATTAACAACGGAACACATGTACTGAAAGATATACAATTTTTCTTTTTCTAGTAACAATCTAGTATTATTAAAACTAATTAAATGTCTCATCGGGAGTTTTTACCAAGAAGAGCTCGTCTCGGCAGACACCGTACAGTATTCGTCCAATACCTAGCGAAGTACGGCAAAATGCCGCAAGGTTCTCAATGTGACGAAGTGTTTTGGCAAGACGTTTCGAAGGAATTGAACGGAATAGACCCGAAAGATCAAAGAACACCGTGGGAGTGGAAAACGGTGTGTACGTTTTTATTTTATAACCTCTTTTTACTATATGCGTCAAGTTGTAAATGTACAAAGGGTACTAGGAAAGTTTTGCAATATGACGCAACAATGAATCGTCGGAAGCTGCTTGTTGCTGCATGTTGAGACATGTTCATACGTGCATAGTAGCCGCCGCGCCATGTCGGTGGGCGCAGTTATTCATTAGCAGTGAGCGTGTAAAGTGCTTGTGATGGCATCGTGGTCACGAAATGAGATAAGGGCAGTTTTGCGTTATAATTTCGTGCGTGGTTCAAACATATACCAGTGCTTCGAAGAAATGACTATTGGAAATTTAACTGCGGAGGATGCTGAGAGGCCGGGAAGGCCACAAACGTCGGTTACGGAGGAAAACGTTACTACTGTGAGAAAAATGCTTGACTAGGACAGGCGAGTGACCTATCAACAGATAGAGGGTACTTCAGACCAAAATGCACCAGCTATTCGCTTGATTCTGCATGATCATTTGCACGTGAAGAAACTTTGTTCTCTCTGGGTACCGCACCGACTCACTGAACAGCAGATGGCACGACGTGTGACTTGATGCTGGGAGATGATAAAAAAGTTTAATAAGGGACAATCTCGGTATGTGAACAACATCGTGACAGGTGACGAGGCTTGGCTGTACTATTACGATGTGCTGACTAAAACTCAAAACAAAGTTTGGGTCCTTGATGATGAGGACACACCCGTAGTTGTTAGGAAATCCCGATCTGTAAAGAGGAAAATGATAGCGGCATTTTTCAAATCGAGTGGAATTGTGGAACGCGTCGTTTTACACACAGAAGATACAGTCACAGCTAAGTGGTATACTGAACAGTGCCTGCCTAAAGTCACTGGATCTATGAAGAACATGCGGCCAAAGTCAAGAATGGACACCTGGTTCCTCCATCACGATAATGCTCCAGCTCACCGCGCCAAAGCCTGTACCGAATATTTGACCACGACAGGATTGAAACTTCTCGAGAACCCTCCATACAGTCCAGATCTTGCACGCTGCGACTTTGCACTGTTCCCGCATGTGAAAATGAAGTTAAAAGGCAGGCGGTTTTCTAGTGATGTGGACCTTCTGCGGGTTTGGGACAACGAGTGTGCTTTATTCCCTGCCGAAACTTGGCAGAAGTGGTTTAAAGATTGGTTTCGGAGGATGGAGAAGTGTACTGAGTGTAGAGGAAATTAGTTTGAAAAAATTAAATAAACAAAGTTGTATTGAAAAAGTTTTCTAGTACCCTTTATATATTAGTCTGTACTACTACACTTGATTTAGATGATAACAATTAACATTAGGGTCACATTCATTTATTTATTAAAATCAAACACAATGCTCTTACTTTTATAAATGTTTATTGAAGCTATTCCCTAATTACAATTAATTAACACAATAAATCATAAAGCCACTGTTATAACCAAAATGCAAGCAAATATTCTTCATTAAGTTGACACAATTACAAAAAGAGTTGAGAATGGTGTCCTGATGCTGCAAACAGACTTAATTTATATTGATTCTCCACTTCATGTTTGCATAATCATGCTTCTTCCCTTGTAATAGTAATAAATATTCTTTTTAGTCTTTCCGAACAAAAAGAAATCTAGAGTATTCAACTCGGGTGACCTAGGTGGCCATCTACCTCAACTAATAATCCAATCCTTATAAAATTCACCTAAAAATGTAGCGTAGTTCTTTCCGCAATATGAGCTGAAGAAAACTCTCTTTTCAACTCATCATCATGGAGTTCCGTAAATTCTTGCAAAATTACTCAATACCATTCCGTACTGAATGTCTCTTCTTTTTTAGCGACGGTCGAATTCAGAATAGACACTCTGTAGCAGAGATATCCGAACTTTTTAAAAATAAAAACAAGAGCTTACTATTTTGGTAAAATTCGTTTAATTTATTCAAAGTAGTCGCCTTCGGCTTCAACATGTCGAATGAATTTTTAAGTTCATTTTTAGAGGGGTCCTTCAAGATCGCTGTCGACGCCATTTTAATGGTGTCGACGTCGACATAACGCTGTTCTTTCATCAGCAAATATAGTTTGGAGAATAGGTAAAAATTACAGAGGGGCCAAATCCGGTGAATACGGTGAATGGTTAAAATGCCATTTGTAGTTATAAAATCAGTGATAAGCGTCAAGCGAAGAGATGGTGCATTATCATGTAACAAACTCTAGCTACCATTTTCACGATATTGAGGGCGCACACGACGAAAACGTGCTAAGAGACGCTTCATAGCACCAAGATAATATATAACATTGACTGTTTACCTTTCGAAACATAAAAACAAATCAACGTTGTCTTCACTTTTGACTTCTCCAAACGGCTTTTCTTCGGTCTTTCTTCACTTGGAATCTTCCATTCAGAGCTTTTACACTTGGTCTCTGGATCACATTGAAAACACCACGTCTCACCACCAGCTACAATAGAATGAAGTTTTCGTCCTTTTTTGAGCCTTTAATCAAGTACAATGTTGGATTCAGTTAGCTTGTGTGGTACAAACCTTGCACAAATCCTTCTCAGTTCCAAATGCTGTGTCAAAATGCGATGAATTGAATCGTTGGAAATGTTTAGCTCCATTCTCATGTATCGCAATGATGATTTCGTTTCATTTCTGACAAATTCGCGCACAAGTTCGATGTTACTTTCCGTAACTACAAATTTTTTTGCACCAGAATGTTCGTCGTCATTTATGTCCGTACAACCGTCTTTAACTCATCTATACCACTTGTTTCATCAAATTAAACGTTTCAGTAAACGATTTACCGAGTTCAAAACAGAACTTGATATTTGTTCTTTGTTCAAAATTAATTTTTTGACCAATGCCAGATACACACTGTCACTATGCGCAATTTATCTACTTCTAATGATGCAAATGTGATGAATATTATTTAATAAGAGTGGTCGGTGGTTCGGTTCTTTTTTAATTGTTAAATAATATTAAACGGTGCTTGTCGATCTCCACTTGTAGGAATCAATATATATATATATATATATATATATCACAATGACTGTACTGATTCTTCTTTGAGGAAAAATGAATAATATGACTCAGTATCAGATGACACACACACACACTCTGGATAGAATGACCTACTATCCAGATCTAACGTTGCCTCATTTCTTGAGTTCTTAGATTCATATAATATCTGAACTCTTACGCTCATATGTTTTGATTAAAATTCCCTATAGTATTTATATAGATACCAATGCGTAGGCATTGCTCAGGACGTTCGACAATTGACGGAAATATTATCTTTACTGCTTCAGATTTGTCTATGAATGTAGACACATACGTATCTCACACAGCGCTACCTGTCCTGTCGTACCGGAACAAATGACTAGTCTAGTAATTATAACACACCATCTCCTACATTTTGTTATTTTTATCAAAAAAACTTCGGCTAGTTCAACTCTCTAGATATTATTCCAACTTTCGCTTCTTTTAATTCCAAAATTCACAATAATATAGACAAATTGAACAAATTCGTTGTTATATTAAATGTTTTAGTATCTAAACGAATGGAAGGAAGAAGTGTTACGAAGTATACAAGGACCTGCTCGTGAATTAGTTTATTTGCATGAATTGTGGAATAAACAGAGCAAACCTGTAGTAGTAAATACTATGACGGTACGTATATTGATCATTAATTACTTTAAAATGTAATTTAGAATGTTTTTAATACAATACAGATTAAACTAGAACATAAGCTTGTACGAACACCTCAAAATAATAAGTCTAATCCTTCAAGATCAAGAAGAAAGAGCGAAGAAGCATTATCTAAACTACCAATATCAAAGCTAAGAAAAACGGGACTTCGGTCATCAGCTCAGACTGTTTTACGTAAAACGGTATTTATAAAGACGTTTGATTTCAAAATATTATCTAATTTTAAATAAATTTTGCTTGAAATAGATGAGAACACGGCATGGAAGAATAGGAGGACGAAGATCGTTACGAATACGCCATAATAATCACCTTTATGCCGCATCATCGACAAGAAAACGTACGTGCACTTCAGACCATCGATTGTGAATCAGCGACAGTATAGAAGGTTGTTATTATTACGCGCTACCGCTAATAATAGTGTGTACACTTATGTAAAATTTTTATGTAAGCTTAAGGGATAATTTAAAAATAAAGAAAATAAAAGCATATTGTTTATATGCCAGGATACAATTTATTTAAAAAATGTTTAAAATATTCCACTTCTCTGCACATTCAAAGCAGTAGCATATCCAAATAGTCTGTGGGTTGACAATTGTCTTAAAACACAGAATCCTACAATGCCACGTATAAGATCGAACTACCCTTCTTAAATTATTAATGCCCATGGTAACATTGTACATATAACATTTAGATAACAAAAAGTTCGTGCAAGACACATTCGCTAAAAATAATAATAATAAAAGGATTTTTTTTTATCAAAACACAACTAATTTTATGACAATATTACATAATAGTAATACATATATTTATTGTCCAACAGGCGAACCCAATTATAGAACAAAACATTGAATACACATAAAACGAAGTACAAACAGTAAAAATAAATTTCAAAAGGAATTAATAATGTGAAAATAAAAATAATACCACTGAACATTTAATAATTCAAATAATAGCAAATTAAGAAGTCAGGGAACCGTCAAAAATATCACTGTAGAGGTTGTTGGCGTTCAACGATACGAGGATAGTTTGACAAGTAGTGAGAATGACACATAGGTGGCGCTCTAATTGGTAAAATAAATGCACTGTAATTTAAGTTGGCTATTTATATTTTTACATTCCGATATTTAGATAAATCGGTTGATTAGTTTATTTTTGACAGCTGATTGAAAAAGAAGCAAGACGTCGTTTTGTTAAAATGGAAAAAGCTATCGTGCGGTGATTAAATACTTCGTAATTAAGGGTATGAAAGCTACCGAAATGAAAGATGAGTTACGGGAAACATTAGGTGAATCTGCTCCATCATCCGCCACAATAAGTAGATGGGTAAATGAATTTAAACGTGGTAGAACAAGCTGTGTTGATCAAGCGCGCTCTAGAGCACCCAAAAACGTGACTTCTAAGGAAATGATTATAAAAATCAATAATATTATTACGCAAGATCGACGACTCAGAGTGAGAGGGATAGCAGATATGGTAAACATTTCAACAGAACACGTACACCACATTTTAACGAAAGAATTGGGCCTTTCCAAGCTTTCGGCAAGATGGGTGCCGCGATTGCTTACGACTGATCAAAAGTACACTCGTTTGCGCATTTCCAATGAGTGTTTGGACCTTTATAAGCGGAATCCGGTTGATTTTTGTAGGCGGTTTGTTACTTGCGGTGAAACTTGGATACACTACAGTACACACGAAACTAAAAAACAGTCAAAACAATGGCTAGACCGTGGTTCTGCACCCCCAAAGAAAGCAAAAACCACTTTATCGGCAAACAAGGTGGTAGCATAAATTTTTTGAGATTCAAAGGGCATTTTGCTCATTGATTACCTTCAGAAAGGTGTCACAATAAACGGACAATATTATGCAGAACTTCCACAAAAATGAAACGTTGAGATTCGTGCTAAACGACCAGGAATGGCAAAGAAAAAGATTCTGTTTCACCAAGACAACGCTCCCTCGCATACCGGCATAGTTGCGATGTCCAAAATTCACGAGTTGCATTTCCAATTAGTACCGCATGCGCCTTATCCGCCGGATCTAGTCCCTTCCGACGTCCACCTTTTCCAAAATTGAAAACGGCTCTAGGTGGAAAGAAATTTTCGTCTAACGACGAGCTTATCATCTTCGTAAATAAGTATTTTGCAAGCCTTCCGGAACCGCATTTTAGAGATGGCATGAGGGCATTGGAGCACCGTTGGAATAAATGTATTGCTCTTTTAGGAGAATATATTGAAAAATAAAAATTATTTTGTATTTAAAAAATTCGTTTTTCATTTCCATTCTCACTACTTGTCAAACTACCCTCGTATATGATACAGGAGAGCCTTCCTGAGGAGATTCGTCCTCGGGGTATTGTAAACAAATGTGGCAGCGCTTCTGGAGGAGGGGCGAGAAACTGCAAAGTTTAGTTTAGTGAACAGTCAATCCGACCATTCACCGGGTTGTAAATAAAACGAGCACTGTGTGTGGATCTGCGTTCCTCCAGTGGTTGGACAGAGTGCTCCTCCAACATAACATTATAATCAACGTCCAGCTTACTGACAATCGATGCAAAGGACAGTATTTTAAATAAGCTAATATCGTTAAAATACTGTGTTGTTTTCATTATAAAGCCAGCACTCTTAACCGCAGAGCGACAAGTATTATGAATATGTGAATTAAAACTCGGTAAGGGAGCAGAGAAAATACCGAGGTCCTCGATGGAGGCAACTTTCTTAAGAGTGTGCATCCAGGGAGTATGAGGAAGAGATAGGAGATAACTTGCGGGTAAATGACATGGCAAAACATTTGTCTATGTTCAAACAAAGACAATTAGATTTCAACCATTATTATTATTAATAGTAAAAAACAACAAAGAAAGACGAAATCGTTGAAATAAATATAAATACAATCAAAATTAAGAGTCTGTCTTATAATAATACGAGGGCTGATCCTTTTGATCCGCCCCTGATACATTTATAAACAGAAACAAATATTTATCTTCACGTCGTATTGTAACCCGCTATGTATAGACTAAAGCTACAAACTTACAAGGCTGAACCTGTTAAAGTGTGTCTACAGTAGACGCCCGAGGTCGAGAGAGTCACATATCAGTATCAAAATAGATCGTGTCGAGCAACGAGCGGTGATTAAATACTTGCGGTTAAAAACGATGATCTCCAACTCATATTTATCAAGATTTGGTGGATACATTAAGGGAATCTGCAGTATCATATGACATAATTAGAAGGTGGTGTCGTGTGATTAAATATGATAGACAGTCGTGTGCAGACGATATACAGGTGGAGCGTCCATAAGCGTCACTATCCTAGAAAATGTTAAAGAGATCCATGATCTCGTGCTACAAAATCGACGTGTGACTATTAGACAACTATGATAGTTGAAAATACTGGTCTCTCATCCCATGTGGTATATTGGGTCTGGGAAAAAGTTCGTGGCGTTTTTCCCGATAGATGGCATTGGTTGCCGATAACTAAAGAACAACAAGTCACAGCGACACCACCGACGGCTCGTTTTTTAGATGACCTTCCGAACGTTAGTTTGAGCGTAGAAACATTGTAATCAGTGCAGTGGTTGGAAAGTTATTCGCACTTGAAAATGGAGAAGAATAATGAGAAATTTCGCTATATTCTGCAATATTATTATGATAAGGGGAAGAACGCTGCGCAGGCTTGTGATAAAATTTGTGCTGTGTACGGTGAAGTTACTTTATCGAAATCTGTTGCGCGGAAATGGTTCGCTCGCTTTCGTTCTGGAAATTTCAATGTGAAAGATGAGTCACGCTCCGGTCGTCCAATCACTGAAAAATCTGATGAAATTCTTGAAAAAGTCCAACAAGATAAGCATATCAGCAGTGTCGATATTGGCATGGAGCTAGGCATTGACCACAAAACTGTTTTGAACCATTTACACAAAGCTGGTTACAAAAAAAAGCTTGACGTATGGGTTCCTCATGAGTTGAGCGTGAAAAACATGATGGACCGAATTAACATCTGCGATGCGCTGCTGAAACGGAATGAAATCGAGCCGTTTCTGAAACGTTTAATAACCGGAGATGAAAAATGGATTACGTACGATAATCGGAAGCGTAAAAGATCGTGGATAAAGGATGGTGAGCCGTCACAAGCGTTCGCTAAGCCAACATTGACGCCAAAAAAGTGATGCTGTGTGTATGGTGGGACTGGAGGGGAATCGTCCACTACGAGCTACTTCCAACTGGTCAGACGATTGATTCTCAACTCTACTGTGCACAACTAGAGAGATTACGCCAGGCGATTGAAAGAAAACGGCCCGAATTGATTAATAGGAAAGGTGTTGTCTTCCATCATGACAACGCCCGACCACACACTTCTTTGATGACCCGTCAAAAATTGAGAGAGTTTGGTTGGGAAGTTTTGATGCACCCACCTTACAGTCCGGATATAGCACCCTCTGACTATCATCTGTTTCGATCTCTGCAGAACTCTCTCAATGGAATTAAGTTGGTTTCAAAAGAAGCCTGTGAAAACTACTTGATTCAGTTTTCGACCAGAAACCACAGAAGTTTTTCACCGATGGGATCATGGATCTACCAAAAAAATGGCGAAACATTGTCGATAATAATGGAGCATATTCGGTTTAAATGAATTCGTCCACGCGCCATGCGGGGACCAGTTGAATTTTACTGAAAAAACGCCACGAACTTTTTCCCAGACCCAATATAATGCAATTACTGCCTAATTAAACATCAAGAAATTGTCTGCAAGATGGCTACTACGAATGTTAACAGATGCACACAAGAGAACTGGAAAAGACATTTACAATCATCTTTGAACGCGGTATAAACTAAGAAAATTTTCTTGCAAGATTTGCGACAGTGGATGAGTCCTAATACATTACGATGTAGAGATCAAAATACAATATAAGGGGTGGACACATAGAGGTTCACCACCGTCGAGAAAATTCAAGATGCAACTTTCGACAGGTATGGTCATACTTTCCGTATTTACGGATAGCGAAGGCATAATTTTAGTAGATTTCCTGCAGAAGAGGGCCACAATTACGGGTGCTAATTATGCCAATTCAATCCCAAATTACCTGACGCGATAAAAAAAACGCCGAGAAAAGTTGCGCAAAGGTGTTCTCTTGCATCAAGATAACGCATCCAGTCACAGGTTCGCAATTGCAACAGCCCAGGCAGGCTTCGAATTAATTGAACATCCGCAATATTCACCAGATTTGGTACCCAGCGATTACCATCTGCTTCCAAAACTTATAAAACACTTGTGTGGTAAACGATTTCCATCAAATAATGATGTGATATGTGTGGTAAATCAGTGGTTTACAGAGGCTGAACAATTTTTTTTCGGGAAGCATTAAAAATGCTAGAACATCGATGGGAAAAATAAATTATTGTTATTATTATTGTTAAATTATTATTATTACAGGTATTTAGACAATAAAATTATATATACAGGGAATAAAATAGAAGTCTTATTTAAAATTATATTATTTATTTGGAAAGTTTCAAATCTCTTGAATGGTGGCCGTTACAAAAGAATCTTCTTTGGGACATACAAATTTTAAAAAGACCATAAAAGTCATGGTAACTATCAGGTTGTTACAAATGTAATGTCCGTTTTTTTCCTTCAGTCTGAACTGAATCGCACCTGTGTGAAGACGTGTATGTTTTTGGTGAAAATTATTATTGTATTTGTAGAAAAGGGTATTTATTTTGAAGTGTGTACCTGTTTTATTTCTTGAAAAGATTAATACACCTGTCCTTGTCTCGCCTATGGAAATGCTGTCGGCGAGAGATATTCGGGCAATTTACCTCTTTCAATTTAAAAAGGGATTAAATGCAGCTGCAGCAACGCGAGAAATTAATCAGACGTTCGGTGAAACCACGTGTAATGAACGCACATTACGGTGATGGTTTAAAAAATTCAGCGAGGGAAATTTTGATTTGGAAAATGAGCCTCGCGAATATGCCCCTAGCACCGTTAATGACGACGAGCTGCGTGTAGAAGTTGAAAGTAATCCGTCGACAACAGTGCATAGCCTTGCAGAAACATTTCAAGTGTCCATTGCCACCATTAGTCGTCACCTTTCTTCGATTGGCAAAGTGAAGAAACTCGATCGATGGGTGCCGCACCAATTAACGGAAGCCAATAAGCTCCGTCGATCAGAGGTGGCTACCTCGTTGGCTAATCGACAGAAAGTTGAACCGTTTCTTCATCGAGTGGTAACGTGAGACGAAAAGTGGATACTTTATGATAATCGGAGACGGTCAGGACAATGGTTAGATCGAGGTGAAGCACCAAGACAGCATGCACGAGCATCACTTCACCCACGAAAGATTATGGTGACTGTATGGTGGACCAGTAAGGGTATTATTCACTATTCATTTTTGCAACCTAGTGAAACCATCACGGCAGCGTCCTATTGTGCCGAACTGGAAACTATGCATGGAAAATTGAGCCGCTTGCAGCCCTCGCTAGTCAATAGATATGGACCCATACTTCTTCATGATAATGCAAGACCTCATGTTGCACAACAGACAATCCAAAAACTTTCGGAATTTGGTTACGAAATTCTCCCTCACCCACCTTATTCACCTGACCTTTCGCCAACTGATTTTCATTTTTTCCGAAGTTTAGACAATCACTTAAAAAATAGGGACTTCCCTGACCGGGAGTCTGTAATAGCAGTGTTTGCGCAATATGTAAGCCGTCAAAACCTAGATTTCTTTTCAAAGGGAATTTTTCAGCTTCCAGGACGTTGGCAACAAACTATTGATGTAAATGGAGACTATTTTGCAGAATAAATATTTATATTTTTTTAAATTTAGACTTTTTTTATTCCTTACAAAATCGGACATTTCATATGTAACAACCTGATATATGGTTTTGACAACTACCATAAATAGTTCTTAAAACTTAAGAAGATTAAGTACATACATCTTGCGATCGGCCAGTTTTCTGGTTATTCCGTAAAATGGGACTACGTATTTTGCTTGTCGACAGTCGGATCGACCGATGAGTGTTGGAATTACACGAAACGCGTAAGCTTTATCAAACAGTTCGAAAGTTGCCCTAGTTTCAGTAATTATCTCCTCATTCGATCCAAATCTTTGCCTAGCCAAGTTCCGACACTGGGGAAACAAAAATATCTGAAGAGGCAAAATTAGCGAATAAACTGTATTCGGAAGCAGTTTGAAACTAAGTTCATGAATCTGCTTCTGGGTTTCCGGGCTGGAACCGCGTCACTAGTATATCTGCCGACGTTTCGTACCCATTTGTATGGGACATCTTCAGGGCTGAACTACTGCACTGAAACTGACAGTTTCAGTGCAGTAGTTCAGCCCTGAAGATGTCCCATACAAATGGGTACGAAACGTCGGCAGATATACTAGTGACGCGGTTCCAGCCCGGAAACCCAGAAGCAGATAGCATGGACCACGACCGCGGAAGTCTACGTACCAAATTAAGTTCATGAATTTTTGGCTATTGAAAAGTCGAAAAGCACTCATTTCTTCTTTAAGTGATATGGGGTCTTTTATCTAGAGATATGTAGTATTCGCTTGTTATCGTTCTATGGTTTCAATTTTTTGAAGATGGTAGGTAAAAAACATTCACAGTATTTATGCTAGCCTCAGTCTATTGCTTCGGTTGTTGCCTCACTAGTATGTTATTCAGGTTTCATCAGCCATTTATTCAGGGCCAAAGGTCTTTAGAATTACATCTCGACCTCGCTAAACTGAGGGCTAAAGTCTGTTCTCATTCGCGTTGTGGTCTACAGCCAACAAATGTGGTCCCCAACTTGCATATAATTTTTATACTCTATTCATAATACAAGATCGACAACTGATGCATATGAAATGCGTAAAGCCTCTGCTACTTCGCGTAAGTACTTTGTCGACAATAGTTGAAAAATTTTTTTATTGACAACTACTGACTTTTTTTCTATTCTTCTATAATAATAATAATAATAACAATAATATATATTTATTGCCCAACAGGCGAACCCATTTACAAGATAAAACATTGAATACAATTAAAACGAAGTACATACAGTCAAAATACGTATCAGAAATAATTAATAAAACAATACCACTAATCAATTAATAATAACTCAAAATAATAGAAATAATAGAAAATTAGGAACTAGGAAGTAATGGAGCTGTCAAAAATATCCCTGTAGAATTTATTAGCGTTCAACACCATATGATACAGGGGAGCCTTCAAGAGGAGATTTGTCCTCGGCGTCTATTGAAATGAAAACAAACTTAATATCAGTAGTTGCTGCTAATAATTCCTATGCGTAATAAAACATAGGAATTATTATGCCACTATTTTCCTGTCTAAAAAGAGTATTCCACACAGGGAAGTGCGTTAAAAGATTTGCGGGAAATGCCGGAAATGATGTAATCATACAAAAGAACACAATCTTTCTGGGCAAACGCGTGATAGATAAACACATAAACGAAACTAAATTCTAAAATTGACACGTAATATGTGGTTATGATAATTCCCCTTTAACGATAACGCATACGACTACTTTTGAAGCATACCATCATATTCAGTGCTTTAAAGTATATGTTTGGAACTAGATATATTTATTCTGTAGGGAGTGACTAGTGTTTCAAGAATTAAAATATTGTACAATTTTTTTGGTGTACTGAAATATATTTAATATTATTTTGTTTAATAATAATAATATTTAAGATTTCCTTAACTAAATTTAAAGTTAAGAAGAGGGGAAGATCTTGTAGATAGAGAAGACGATTAAACTGAAATAGTTCTTGGACGAATTAGGTAAGTACAAAAATTAAATTTGAAATGTTCATATTTCATTTTCATATTTTATACTAATGAAGGGGTACTTTATAAAGAGCCCCCCCCCCCCCATTTTACATATCTACGAGGGTAGTTTGACAAAAATAGCAATAAATTTATTCCAACGGTGTCCTTATGCCATATCTAAAATGCGATTCCGGAAGGCTTGCAAAATACTCATTTACGAAGATGATGAGCTCGTCGTTAGACGAAAATTTCTTTCCATCTAGTGCCGTTTTCAATTTTGGAAAAAGGTGGAAGTCCGAAGGGGCTAGATCCGGCGAATAAGGCGCATGCGGTACTAATTGGAAATGCAGCTCGTGGATTTTGGACATCGCAACTGTGTTGGTATGCGTGGGAGCGTTGTCTTGCTGAAACACAATCTTTTCTTTGCCATTCCTGGCCCTTTAGCACGAATCTTAACATTTAATTTTTGTAGAAGTTCTGCATAATATTGTCCATTTATTGTGACACCTTTCTGAAAGTGATCAATGAGCAAAATGCTCTTTGAATCCCAAACAATTGATGCCATCACCTTATTTGTCGATAAAGTGGTTTTCGCTTTCTTTGGAGGTGCAGAACCACGTTCTAACCATTGTTACGACTATTGTTTAGTTTCGGGTGTACTGTAGTGTATCCAAGTTTCATTGCAAGTAACAAATCGCCTACAAAAATCAAACGGATTCCGCTTATAAAGGTCCAAACACTCATTAGAAATGCGCAAACAGTGAACTTTTGATCTGTCGTAAGCAATCGCGGCACCCATCTTGCCGAAAGTTTGGAACGGCCCAATTCCTTCGTTAAAATATGGTGTACGCGTTCTGTTGAAATGTTTACCCTGTCTGCTATCTCTCTCACTTTGAGACGTCGATCTTGCGTAATAATATTATGGATTTTTATAATCATTTCCTTAGAAGTCACGATTTTGGGTGCTCCAGAGTGCGCTTCAACAACACAGCTTGTTCTACCACGTTTAAGTTAATTTACCCATCTACTTATTGTGGCGGATGATGGAGCAGATTCACCTAATGTTTCCCGTAACTCATCTTTTATTTCGGTAGCTTTCATACCCTTAATTACGAAGTATTTAATCACCGCACGATACTCTGCTTTTTCCATTTTAGCAAAACGACGTGTTGCTTCTTTTTCAATCAGCTGTCAAAAATAAACTAATCAACCGATTTATCTAAATATCGCAATGTAGACATATAAATAAGCAAGCTAAATTACAGTGCATTTGTTTTACCAATTAGAGCGCCACCTATGTGTCATTCTCACTACTGGTCAAACTATCATCGTATACACGAGCAGAATGTGTAATCTAAAAATTATCATCAATTGAGAAATTATTACAAAATATTATATTCGTTGTAGTAACTGATTTTAAAAAAAGGAGAATAATATGTGTTATCATATGTGGTACTTTCAAAGAAATTTTTATAAATAAACTTTGTTAAAAAAAACTGTACAAGGTAAATATAATTTATCGCAGCCAAATAAATCTATACATTTGTGTCGTCTTTAATATAATTGACATTTCTTTTTTATTTGGCATTTCGTTAAGAAAATTTATTTATTTAAGAATCGACCACGTTAGAGGAAATTCTATTTTCAACAAAAGCACTAATCTTTAAAATCGTTTTAGTTTTATGTAGATAGTTTGATGAAACTGGAAATTAAAGCTTTTAATTAAATGATGGCAAATTAAGCTGTTTTTTTTAAAGTACCTCCATTAGCAGAATTCTTAACATGTCCTCACCCTGAAAGTCTAATCCTAACGAGTGCGTACTCATTAGCGGCGATGATATATTTCAAAAGTGGTCGGATACATCCGAAGTCGAGATTCATATGCGTATGGTATGTGTATGAATGCCGGATTGATTATGGCGAATCGACAGCGTTCTTTGTTATGTTCGACGAGTGTTAATAGGTTTCTTAACTTTTCGACATTAGAATACTGGCACTATTATTCAATGTATTGTTTGCAATATCAACATTTTTCCGTACACTATTATTGTATATAAAAGACATGTTAATAGCAAACAACACCGGTTAAATGCGCAACGTGATGCACCATATTTTAAATTTCTATACGACTTTATTTTTATGTTAAGTGTTTGCAATATTTCACAAAATATTGTAGACCATGAAGAATTTCGATACTTTTGGGGAAAATACGTTCCGGAATGGAGATTGCCACCAAGACGACAATTACAGTATAATTTTGCTCGGGTGAAAAACACGATTACGGATCAAATAAGAGCAGAGTTAAAAGATCAGAAAATATGGCTAACGGTGAATGAAGCAACGGATGAAAGAAAGAATAGTATTTTAAATGTGTTAGTGCGCTCTTTAAAAAGCTGTGAAATTTGCTTGGCTCTTCTTTTACGTAGTAGAATATTACAGAAGACAAACACGAAAACTATGGTAGAGACTATAAAACATACCTTTGAAAGTTCAATACTTCGGCAACTTAAATTGTAATATTGGTTAGAGATGGGCGTTCAAATATATTATAGTTGAAGCTCGAAAGTTACTAAAACAATCTTATCCTCAATTGGTTCGTGTAACTTGTTTGCTCATTTTGTAGCTGAATTTATTAGAAACAGTTATCCAAAAGTAGACCAGTTTATAGTTTCTACCAAAAAAGTTTTTATTAAATCTCCAAAACGCATTTGCGAGTTTAAACAGGCTTGTCCAGACATTCCTCAATCACCACAGCCGGTACTGACGAAATGAGGAATACGACTTAAAGCTGTTTCATGTTATGAGAAATTTTTACACATTATTTAGCCTTCTATCTTAAATTTAAATCCTCAAGATGCTCAAGCATTTCAGTAATTGAGCGGCTGGTTTCAGATACTGAAATCCATACTCAAATACGGCAAATTTCCGAAAATTATTCAATTCTTTTAGATACTATTTCCAAATTAGAGAACACCAAGCTGTCATTAGATGAAGTGCTAAACATAGTATAATACCTTAAAGCCTCGTTAGGACATCTAATAGACAGTATAGGAAGATCAACAACTGATAAATTGTGTGAGGTTATAAGTAAGAATCCCGATTTTCAAACTACAGTGCGTATAGACAAGAGTTTAACTGAAAACCAAGAATGCGAATATGATGCGAACGTCTTTTTAAATTCGCGAACATCACATCATTAGACACAGAACGCTTTTTTCCAAATACACCAACATACTTTCACTTCGCCATAGGAGTATAACTGAGCCTGCACTGGAAGGCATACAAATGACACAATACTACAGCGAATTTTTGCGTCACTCTACATCAACACGA
Source organism: Dermolepida albohirtum (assembly GCA_031893035.1). NCBI lineage: Eukaryota > Metazoa > Arthropoda > Insecta > Coleoptera > Scarabaeidae > Dermolepida > Dermolepida albohirtum. The sequence continues at coordinate 52,493 of JAVIWB010005729.1, read as the reverse complement.
AAACAAAACTAAAACAGTAAGTAATTACATGTATTAATTTGGTACGTAGACTTCCGCGGTCGTGGTCCATGCTATCTGCTTCTGGGTTTCCGGGCTGGAACCGCGTCACTATTATATCTGCCGACGTTTCGTACCCATTTGTATGGGACATCTTCAGGGCTGAATTACTGCACTGAAACTGAGTTTCAGTGCAGTAGTACCCATACAAATGGGTACGAAACGTCGGCAGATATAATAGTGACGCGGTTCCAGCGCGGAAACCCAGAAGCAGATAATTACATGTATTATTTGTACAATTGATAGTAACTGAGTCGTACGCTACTGCGAAAGCACTCATTTCTGCAGCCTTAATAAGATAATTTTTGCTTCTGCTATTAAGTAAAATGTTCAACACGTCGATATTCTGTGTATACCAGCCTTAACAAGGGTTTGGGAGGTTGGGGTGCATGGCGACTTGCTTCGTTGGCTATATTGAACAGGTCACAGATGATTAAGGTAAATGGTTTTATATTTGCATACTCGTAAGTGACATTGCGAGTGTCTTTAAGTTTTATAAACTTTTAGCATTTGCTGATGACTCGAAGTTATTTTACGAAATACGTTCCTTAATAGATTACCATCATTTCCACGATAACTTGGATAATTTCTAGCGATATTATGATTGAAAAAATTTTTAATTAAATTTACAAGAAACATCATCAACTAATAACGTTGATATAATAATGAATAGTAAACTTATAATTGACAAAGCAAATAAGACGTTAAAATCCATAATAAGGACTTGTAAAGTGTATTTGAACCATAATATGATTGTTGCATACAAATTACAGAGGCTATTCAGAATCGTTGTAAGAGATTCATCGAAGCAAACGTAGTTTTGAGTTCACATGCTATGAAGATATCTGCATGTTTTTGTTTTCGGGTGTCTGTTTAACTATATGTAGCCAAATTTGTTAATTTCAAAATTATTTTTGCAGGTACACTATTTTTACCTTTCATAAGCTATGAAAATTCAAACAACTCCTAGGAAGCAAGAAACCAACAAAATGGGCGTTGTTCAAAAAGAGTAAGTCTGTTTTATAAATTGATTTACATTTTTAGTTTCCTATGAAGGAAGTTTTGCAATAAAACTTTCAAAATGATATCTATCTACTACATTTTATGATAATTCATCCATTCTACGAAATTAGTCATGATGCTAAGTTTTCCACAATTTTTTTGAAACCACACGCGTCGCTGTATCCTTTTAAAAGGTCATTATTGGAAAACTTCCTCATTTTCAGCCTGCTTTACGCATGAAAGAACATCGCAAAGAGGCGTGGAGAAAGATATGGACTATACTTTCGATTCTTACTAAATACTCAGTGTAGACGTTGGGCCACCATTATCATGGTGGTAAAACCAACTGGAAAACAAATGTTTTTGAATGCTTCAATTGCTCTGGTTAGGTACTCTTCGTTGTATAACTTCACGATTATTATCTCTTATGCTTTCAGCACCAGGCACTCTAAGTTCCTTTGAAAAGAAAGATGATCACCATATATGTGGGCCATCTTTCTCGTCAACGTACCAGACTTGTCTGTTAACAAAGGGATATGTTGCATTAGTTTGATTTTCCAGATACCATAAATCACATCGTATACTACTGTAGGCAGAAAATAATAAGACTTTTTAATTTAAATTTCGCGCGAAAACCCATTTGTCGAAATATTTTTTTTCTAGGTTGGTATGACTGTCAGTAACATCTGTGCCAAATGTCACATCAAAATAATCATTAGTGTTTAGTATACGCTTGTCTTTCTGAAGTGCAAAAAGTGCATTCGGCGATTTTTACAATGAGTGAAATTATTCAACAAAGAAGTTCCATTAAATTTTGTGTACGGAATCAAATTTCTGGTGACTGAACGTTCAGAATGTTGCAAAAGGCCTTCGGTGATAATTGTTTGTCGCGAGCAAGTGTTTTTGATTGGTACAAATTATTCAAAGAGGGTCGAGAATGCCTTGATGACGAACCACGTCCAGGACGGCCATCAACATAAATTTATGATCAATACGCCAATAGAATCAAGAAATTGGTGCTTGAGAATCGACGATTAACAGTCAGAGACCTTACTGGCATCGTTGGAATATCGGAAGGATCAGTGAAAACCATTTTGAAAGATCATTTGGGCCTAAGAAAAGTGAAAGCACGATTTGTTCCAAAATCACTCAATTTTTTCGAAAAACAGCGTCGCGTTGACGTCTGTGAAGCAATGCTTTCCGACTATCAAGACAAAATGAAAGGCTTGGATCTACGCTTATGGCCCGGAAACAGACGATCAATCGGTCGAATGTCGTATTAAAGTTGCGCTGAAGCCCAAAATCCACGTCAAAGCGAGTCAAAAATCAAGGTTATGTTGACAATTTTCTTCGATTATCGAGGTGTGGTGCACTCCGAATTCCTTCCGACCGGCCAAACTGTCGACAATTGCGCAATGCTATTCGTAAAAAGAGGCCAGAATTATGGGCCGACAACTCTTGGTTTTTGCACCACGATAATGCACCGTCGCATACTGTATTCATTCTTCGTGAATTTTTGTCAAATTTTCAACCAATATCGTGCCGCAACCACCGTATTCGCCTAATTTAGCTCCGCGTGACTTCTGCCTATTCAGCAAACTCAAACAACCGCTCGGGGAAACCGTTTTGAGTCAATCGAAGACATTAAACGTGAATCGCTACGCGCACTGAAGGCTATTCCTGAAATTGACTTTAACAACTGTTTCGAGAATTGGAAGAAACGTTGGCACAAGTGTATTGGGGCTAGGGGGGATTACTTTGAGGGGGGCGAAATCGATTAGGAAGAATAAATTAACAATTTAAAAATTATGAACAAAGTCTTACTATTTTTTGCCCACAGTAGTATGTTTTTTAGAACATGGAGCATTCACAAAAAACAAATCTGATTCACTCAAAGATGTTCGCGTAGAATGGTATGGATTGTTATTGCATGAGTATGCCAAGACATTCTTATATCTCGAGACAACTTATGTGACTACCGAACTCGAATAGTTTCCAGACAGCATTAATGGCGAAATTGCCTCTTTGGAAACATTTATACCACTCATATATAGTTGAAGGATGTGGACTATGGTCTTCTAGTACAGGAGCTATTTCTTCTAAACAAATCAATTTGGTTAACGGGTAAAGTTATAGCTTAAAGTTGGTACTCCATTTTTAACCATGTAGATATAGTCAGCTGTTTACAATGCCATAGCTTTGGATTTAAACTTTTTTGAACTCGTTAGAGCGTGCAACATATTTCAACGCTTCTATATTTCCCTTTTACTTTTATTTTACATTTCCGTAAATGTTTTTCTTTAAAAATCGATTGAATTCAAAGCTTATAAAAAGTATTCTGAGCAAAATTGAACATTTCGTAAACTATTTGCTTGTTTATTCTTTAAGGGAATCCCCAAATAATTTCAAACATATATTAATTAGTGTATTTCCCAATAACTTCGCGTAATATATTTTCTGAAAAATCAATTCCCTATTTCCAGGACAGCCTCTGAAGATCTTCTGAAGGAGTTCACATACTACTTCGTGTTGTTCGTCGAAAATACCCTGACAAAATGGAAGAAATACTTGGACGGCGATCCGGATGAAATAGAAACCAGCATATCTGGTAGCATCTTGGCTAGAATGGCGTCCGAACTACCATTTGGTGGCAGTCATGTTTCGGATGGTATCTCCTTCTTGGACAAATGGAGACGAAATCGCAAAGAATCAATTAAAGCTAAGCGAACGTTCAATATAATATACTTCTTCGATAGCGACAACGATAATTTTAGAAACATCCTGATCGAAGGAGCTTTCGACGTATTTAACAAATATAACCAACAATTTTCGCTGGTGTCTTGCGGAGAAGGTCCTTTGAGAGCAATGCAAAAGCTGGGGATGGACGCCAGTCAGCGATTTCTCTCTTTTATTTTCGACAATGATACCACTGACAAGCTAACGCCATCTATTGTTACTCGAAGCGTCGTATTTGGTAAGTCTGGTAAACAACCCAAGAATTTTCTCGTCAGAGGGAAAAAATTGGAGATAATCGGTTGCAAGAAGGAAATTAGGACAAAGGAATTTTTCGAAGACGTTGGCGTGCGTTTTGGAAACACTTACGTTGCTCGTTATAAGGACAAAAACTTTATTTACGAACTAGGTTACAGAGAAAAGTTTTCTTGGGAGGACGAATCTGACTTTAAATTTCTTTATACGATTGATACACAACATCATTTGTCTGACCACAATATTGATGTCAAAGAAAAAGGAAAATATCTAAAAGTCGTGACCGAATATGTAAAATCGAGAGACCCTTTTGAAAACATGAAGGAATGTATGCGAAACGAAGTCGAAGATCTAAAAACACAATACGTCGATGGGATAATGGAGAATAAAATGATGATTGTGAACATCATTGACAATCTGGAAAACTTGAACAAGGAATTTAAGAAAGAAAGAGGTAAAAACGAGGAAAGAATGAAGAAACTAATCGAAGAAACCGATCGCGCAAGGAAGTATTGCGTTTTATGCAACTGTGCTAGTTTCAGTCATGCTCATCCTCATTGTTGCACTTCTAACTATCACTATTATCCTATATCTGTCGCATAATCGTGATATTACGTACCTGGTAAATGAAACAGGGGGACAAAGGAAATCGCTTTTCTCAATTCTTAAACTAATCAAATATAGGAGTGAAAGGAACGGGTCATTCTTTATCAATATACCCGCGGAAGAGTTTAGCAATGGCTAAGGTGCCTCCATTTATTAATTTACAGAAAAATATTTGAAAAAGATTGTTATAATCTTGCAGTAAATATTTGTAAAAGATCGTTTCAATATTGATTATTTTTACGTGGTAATAATTCAACAATTGTAGATGGTGTGTTCTACGACTAGTATCATAAGGTTTTTGATATGGATGGAGTGTTCATCCAACAATATCAAAATGCTGTTTTCTGGACTTGATTTAACAACTATAATAAAACATCAAGTTATTAAATAAAATGAGGCTATTAACATCCTTTTCCAGGTTAAATAACAAAAATTTACTCTATCGATATACACTACCGGTCATAAATGAGTAAGTAATAAGTAATAAGTAAAATACAAAAGAATTGTTCACTTTTGGTAAAACAATATATATACGGATAAAAATGTAATTACTCCAAAAATAAACTATATTTCCTTATAAAACAAAATAATATCATTAGTTCTATGAAGAAAAATATGCACTTTTTATTTGAAGCGACTTTCATCAAAATATCCACAAGTTTTTGAAGAGCTTCACTTTTCTATCTAGGTCATCTCACAGCATCTCGATTCATATCGAGCGATTGTGCGGGCCAAACCATATTTACAAGAAGTCCTTTTTTTATCTGTTTCTGGGCTTCCGGGCGGGAACCGCGTCACTTGTATATCTGCCGACGTTTCGTACCCATTTGTATGTGACATCTTCAGCGCTGAACTACTGCACTGAAACTGTTTCAGTGCAGTAGTTCAAGTGGCGCGGTTCCTACCCGGAAGCCCAGAAACAGATAGCATGGACCACGACCGCGAAAGTCCTTTTTCTTTTTGTTTCACATAGTACTTACAAAGTCTAGCATTATATAAGAGGTTATTATGTTGTTGAAAATAAAAACCTTCTCTTCTTTAAAATTTTCAAATATCCTTCTTTTCTTAATACGAGGGTAGCTTGACAAGTAGTGAGAATGGAAAAGAAAAACGAATCTTTTACATACAAAATGATTTTTATTTTTCAATATATTCTCCTAAAAGAGTAATACATTTATTCCAACAGTGCTCCAATGCCCTTATGCCATCTCTAAAATGCGATTCCAGAAGGCTTGCAAAATACTCATTTACGAAGATGACAAGCTCGTCGTTAGACGAAAATTTCTTCCCACCTAGTGCCGTTTTCAATTTTGGAAAAAGGTGGAAGTCAAAAGGGGCTAGATCCGACGAATAAGGCGCATGCGGTACTAATTGGAAATGCAACTCGTGGATTTTGAACATCGCAATTGTGCTGGTATGCGAGGGAGCGTTGTCTTGGTGAAACAGAATCTTTTTCTTTGCCATTCCTGGCCATTTAGCACGAATTTTTTTTTGTAGAAGTTCTGCATAATATTGTCCGTTTATTGTGGCACCTTTCTGAAGGTAATCAATGAGCAAAATGCCCTCTGAATCCTAAAAAATTGATGCGATCACCTTGTTTGCCGATAAAGTAGTTTTCGCTTTCTTTGGAGGTGCAGGACCACGTTCTAACCATTGTTTTGACTGTTGTTTACTTTCGGGTGTACTGTAGTTTCATCGCAAGTAACAAATCGCCCACAAAAATCAACCGGATTCCGCTTATAAAGGTCCAAACACTCATTGGAAATGCGCAAACGAGTTAACTTTTGATCAGTCGTAAGCAATTGCGGCACCCATCTTGCCGAAAGCTTGGAAAGGCCCAATTCTTTCGTTAAAATGTGGTGTACGAGCTCTGTTGAAATGTTTACCATGCCTGCTCTCCCTCTCACTTTGAGTTGTCGATCTTGCGTAATAATATTATGGATTTTTATAATCATTTCCTTAGAAGTCACGATTTTGGATGCTCCAGAGCGCGCTTTTATCAACACAGCTTGTTCTACCACGTTTAAATTCATTTACCCATCTACTTATTGTGGCGGATGATGAAGCAAATTCACCTAATGTTTCCTGTAACTCATTTTTTATTTCGGTAGCGTTCATGCCCTTAATTACGAAGTATTTAATCATCGCACAATACTCTGCTTTTTCCATTTTAACAAAACGACGTGTTGCGTCTTTTCCAATCAGCTGTCAAAAATAAACTAATCATACGATTTATCTAAATATCGGAATGTAAACATATAAATAGCCAGCCTAAATTACAGTGCATTTGTTTTACCAATTAGAGCGCCACCTATGTGTCATTCTCACTACTTGTCAAACTATCCTCGTATTCCATCAATTCTATGCAAATCTCCAACACCATTAAAAGGAAATGATATATAAACAAGAACTGAACCTCCACCGTTTTTAGCTGTTGGCACGACACATTCTGGTATCGTCCTTTCGCCAACTCGTCTGCGAACAAAAACGCGCTAATTATTTCCAAACACTTGGAGTAGTTCGTCCACAAAACCGACGTCCACATTTCCACATCCCAATGTTGGTGCTCCTTGGTCCATTGTAATCGTTTTTCTGCGATTTTTTGATCGTTGCAATGGTTTACGAACAGCAAGTCGTCCTTTTAGCCCCGCCTTTGATAAAAGTCCTTTTACGGTAGTCAGAGACACCGGATTTTCACGATTTTTATTTAATTCTGCGTGGAGCTATTAACAGCCCATTCCGTTTATTTAACAGCCGCAAATGTTCTTGTCTGGTCGCCATCCTTGGTTTCCGATTTTTTTGGTTAAATTGCACCCGTTGTTATGTACCCTTTCACTGCACCTTGAACTGCAGTACCAATTTTTTTATGCCTACTGTTATTATAGCACTACGAATTTCTCCACTCAATTCCATTCTTTTTGGCATTTGTATGTTTGTTCATGAATATTCCCATTACAACATATTCGGAAAAATTCTAGACGAATACTACACTTTTTTTAGATTGCAACATTGGCGGTGTTGTACCACAAATTCCTATAAATTGTTTCTTAGAACCATTATAATCTTGTAATATAAAAAACCCTTTAAAATAAATATTTTCAGGAAAGGTATTAATACTGAATACAGGTCATAAAAGGACTTAAGGAAATTATAATCTTTTACACAAACAAATATGATTATATAATTTTTTATTATTCACATCTATTATTTAACTGTCCCTACCGAAACACAGGTATAAAGACAGCGATTCTATGGATAGTATGTGATCTCTCATTTATGGCCGGTAATGTATGAAGTTCCGATACTTATTAGTAATTCAATCAACTGTTCAAATACGTGTATTTGAACAGTTATTTACTTACTATTTACAATATTTAGATGTTTTACACGTTTTAAATCTTTTAGTGGTTGATAAATATAACCTGTTATTATTCACTAACACAACGTTCGAACTAAAAACTTATAAATTACTTTTTTTAAATGTACTTTTAGTATTACTCATAATTAATTGGATCGACCGTAAACACATTCGATGAATTTTTACCTACATTAAAAACTTTAACATTTAAACCATTACGTCATTGAGGCAAAATAATCTTAACATCTCCTAAGTTACATTTCAACATGTGGAGTCACTCGAATAAATATTCGAACAATTTTAAATAATAAATAATAATGTAATTCAAATTAAAGTATTTAGTATAGACTTACGAAATATATATGTAAAAATACTTTTCTATGTGTATGTATTTCACCTCGTTTTTTTGTTTGCTTAGATGTTATTCCAAGTTCTTCCAAATCCACTTTTCGCAATCAAATTAAATACAGTCCAGAGATATAAATAATCACTTTCTATGTACTACATAATAATACAATGTACCTAAGTAATATTAGTAATTGTACAGTGGAACACAAAATATTTGTTTAAGCCGTACAAATTTGTTTATTCTTTTCAAAGTAGGTCCCATTTGTTAGGTCGTCGGAACACATCTTTTAGGCAGTTTTTGATATGACCCTTAACTGGTTTTTCGAATTTGGTGTTTATGGGCCTAATATTGATTTTAAATATATTTCACGCGAATTTTAATCTAGTTTTCCCTTTAATAACAATATTATATACAATTATCACAAAGCCGACAATCGTAAGATACATACGTATATGAGGTGTGGCTATTAAATAACGAGACTGACGCTGTAAAACATTTTATTTCGATTTCATACATATTTACTTATTATTACATTCAATATACACCTCCCCTCTATCCCTATAACGCTCCATGCCATTCTTCCATTGTTCGAAACAGTGCTGCAAGTTTTCTTCTGTCAGCTCCTTCAGGATGCGTGCCGCTTTCGCTTTCACAGCTTCAACGGACTCAAATTTTGTTCCCTTTAATTCAGATTTCGCCTTAGGAAACATACAGAAGTCGCACAGCGCAAGATCCGGCGAATAAGCCGGATGGTCTAACACTGGGATGCTGTACTTAGCTAGAAACCTCTTGACTGACAATGCGAAATGAGCCGGTGCATTGTTTTGGCGGAGAACCCATGACTTATCCTTCCAAAATTCGGGTCGTTTTTTTCCTTATTCTTTCACGTAGTTGAGCAAGAACGTGATGGCAGTAATGTTGATTAATAGTTTGACCTTCAGGAACCCAGTGAAGGTACACAATCCCATGAATATCGAAAAAAATCATCATTGCTTTGAATTTAGATTCGCTCATTAGAGCTTTTTTGGCTCTCGGTGAAGATAAGCTCTTCCAATGCATGGATTGGCGCTTCAGTTCAGGATCATAAGTAAAAAACCACAATTCGTCACATGTTATTATCCTTTCAATAAGTTTAGGTCATTTTCAGTGGCATTCAAAGTGTCAGTACAAACATCTTTGCAAGTTTCTTGTTGTTCAAACGTGAGAATTTTAGGCACCATTTTGGCACACACTTTTTGCATGTTAAAATTGTTATGTAAAATTTGCCGTACAGACTCTATCAATTCCTACAGTTTCAGCAATCACACGAATACTTAACCGACGGTCAGATCGAACCAGATTACAGATTTTTTCGATATTGTCGTCCGTCTTTAACGTGGAAGGACGACCCGGGCTGAATAATCTTCAACGTCTTCTCGACCACCTCGAAAACGCTTAAACCACTCAAAAATGCGTGCGCGCGATAAATACTTATTGCCGTACACTTCTTTCAATAAATTATAAGTTTCAGTAGCGGTTTTTCAAAGTTTTATGTGAAATTTCACAACAATTCGTTGCTCTATTGTTACCCTTAACATTTTTCTGGAAACAAAAAAACAACTCTAATGCGAACGAAGGCTACGGCTATACTGATTTATTTACAGAGACAAGAAGCACTGCATTCGAAAGAGAATGCAGTGCATGCGCACTTCTTCTGTACCAGTATCAGTCTCGCTATTTAATAGCCACACCTCGTATAATGATGTCGATGAGTGATTCAGGACCTTCACAGCATAATATTGTGCGTTAATATATTAACATTATTATTCTTGACTTTATTATGTTACTAGAAAAAACTTGAAATTAAAATCTTATCATAAAAAATGAAAATCCACGATTACTTCCAGAGTATGCGATGATTGGTCAAGGCTAATACCGAGGTAGCTTTAATTTATACATTCGCAGAGCTGAATCAAACATTGTCGCTGATCCACAGTGTTTTAGCAGTTTGTTCGCGCCAGGCAAGGTGTTACCAGAATTCCTAGTAAATTTCACGACTCTGTTAAAGAATACAGCGGTCCAGCATGTATTGCTAATGTATTTTGCCACATTTTTCTAATGGTTTTCTATTTAAAGTCTCTATCTGCTCTTCAGGCTGAGGTAATCCATAGCATTGGGAGGTTGAGGAATAGGTTAACCGCCGATGATGGTGACATTCCTTGTTTTAGGGTGAAGCACTGTACCTATATTTTTGCCGATTTTTTTAAATTTAGCTATCCACACGTCCGCGATCACTGACATCTGAAATATTGATAGCATATCATTAATTTTCAAAAAAGGCGAGAGTTCCGATTTCGCAAATATAGGCCTATTGCCTTTATTTCCACTTCACTACACAGTTCTGTTGTAATTTTGCTTTACGTTCACTTCTGCATTGTTTTCTGTTGGGCATTTAATAAATTACTATTATTATTAGGGTCTTTCCACATTTTCACTTTTCTTTTTTAAACCAGCTTGCAAAAGGATACATTCGAATCCGAATCAAATAAGCGCTATTAAATTTACATTACAAAATAACTTCTCGTCAGGTATACTTTTTGACATAGAATGACCCGGGCGAAATATAGGATTGAGCTATTCAAAAATTATTGGAAAATAAAATAATCCGCAAAAAAACAGATATGTATATGCAAGCAGAACAAATTTTGTTAAGATTAACCCTGGTACTAAATAGATTCCAAAAGGTTTATAATTGCGTCTTTAAATTAATATAGGTTATGGTGTAAGGGCAGAATAATTTCTTTTGAAAATCGTATTTGGAAAAATCATGAACGGTTTAAAACGCTTATGGAAACCATTATGAGAAACAGTAATACACCCAATATTGAATGGGTCTGCAGAAGTAGTCTGGCCTGATCGTTTTCGTCTTGTATTTGTAAAATTATCTCAAAGAATATATAAGTACTTCGAAAAAAAACATATGCTTGTCAATTATTAAAAGTACTTATGTAATATGTCTATTGTATATTTAAGAATATATTTAGAAATGTCAATAAACCATTATTATATTAATTTTTAACTTATTTAAGTCGTCAACGTAACCTTACCTTTATTTCCTTTCAACTTTAGCAGCCATCTTTTTCATTACTTCTATAGACTAAGTGGAGTACTGCATTTTTATCATTACTTTTATATACGAGGGAGCGTTTTTATATTCGCGGAATGAGCGGGTTGTAGAGGGGTGAGTAGGCGCATTGGGGGCGTGGCCTGTGCAGCGACTCATGATTAGTATAAATACGAAGTTTCATTGTTATTAGACAGTTAGTCTTTGAGCTATCGTCAACCAAGTAACATAATCAGGAGTGAAAAGTGAAATACGGAAAAAATCGAATATCGTGCCGTTATAAAGTTCCTTACCAGGCAAGGAAAATCAGTCGCGACCATAATGAATGAGATGTCATTGGTTTACGGCGACTCTTGTCCAGGAAAAACCATGGTGTACAAGTGGCATAGTTTATTTAAACAAGGAAGGGAATCCCTTGAAGACGACCCGAGGCCGGGCAGGAGCATTGAGGTGACCACGCCAGCACTTATCCAAAAAGTTGAACAAATTGTACTCGAAGATGCTCGACTAAAGAAGAAACAACTCGCAGAAATGGTTGGAGTATCCGATACAGCAATTTTTAAAATCCTACACGATCATCTCGGCATGTCTAAGGTCAGCGCAAGATGGGTGCCGAGAATGCTCACGCCGCCGCAAAAACAACAGCGCGTAGTGTTCGCGTGCATTTTTGGACCTCTGTAATGAAGGCAAGGATGGTGTATTGAGTGGAATTGTTACTGGAGACGAAACTTGGGTTCATCATTATGAACCTGAGTCCAAACAAGACTCCACGCAGTGGCATAAAAAGGGCACAGCACCTCCAAAGAAATTTAAAGTGTCACAATCAGCTGGGAAACTCATGGCAACGGTATTTTGGGACTCGGAAGGAATATTGTTGATTGATTATAAAGACAAAGGTGTTTCTATAATCGGAGAATATTACGCTTCAATATTAGAGCGACTAAAAGAAGCCATTAAAGAGAAAAGACGGGGAAAATTGACAAAAGGTGTTCTGCTTTTGCACGACAACGCGCCCGTCCACAAGAGCCGCGTTGCGTTAGCTGCCCTGCATAAGGTGGGCTTCGAAATTGTGAATCACCCACCCTACAGCCCAGACCTGGCCCCGAGTGATTATTACCTGTTTCCGAAAATGAAAAAAGAGCTGCGGGGTAAAAAATTTACTGCCGATGATGAAGTCAAGGAGGCAGTTTCGGCGTATTTTGCAGATAAAGAGAAATCATTTTTTTATGAGGGTATAAATAAATTAATTGAAAGATGTGAAAAATGTATCCGTCTTGCAGGTGAATATATTGAAAAAGAAAAATAATTTGGTTTTTTTATTTCCACCTCTTGTTCCCCATTCCGCGAATATAAAAACGCTCCCTCGTAAATGAGAGTCGAGAAAAGATAAATCGTTTGTTTTACAGTTGAATTGACGGAACAATAAAAATAAGATAGTTAAACTAGATAAAAATAGAGTTTATAATAGTATACTTACAGGGGCTCAAAGTTATACTGGAACAAATAATTTTTTTACGTTCTAAGTTAATTTTGAGAAAATTTAATGCTTAAATTATAAACAATTTTGTACATTTTATTAAATTAAATCTAGCTAGAAAGTATTTACTAAAAATAAGTCAGCATTGCAGCCAAATAGTTATACAGTTATAAAAGAATGGCAATACTGAAAAAAAGATCTCAAAATAATAGTGGAACACCCCGTTATTTCACGTCCGAATCGTTCTTTAAATCTATTAAAACATTTGTTATTAATGCTTTTTAAAGAGTCCGTTAAGTTTTACAACCAAAAACATATTTTTCTTATTAAAAATTTAAAACGTCGCCGCGTAGTGTTCAGACTTCACCAGAGCTCAGGGAGCTAATAAAAAAATTATCCAAGGAGGGCAAAACTGTTCCAGAAGTCGCAGAAATCGTAAATCGTGCACTTGTTTTTAACATTATTAAAAGATATGAAAACAGTAATAACTTTGAAAATAAATCAAAGCTCAGTAAAAATAAAATCTTCTCCCATAATGATGAGCAGTGGCTAGTGCACCAAATTAAGCGGAATCCTCATCTAAGTACACCAAAGTTGGCAGCTGAAGCTCATAAATACCTTGGGAAGAAAGCAAATGCAGAAATAGTTCGTATCGTTCTTCGGAAGCACAATTTTAATGGCCAAGTTGCTAGAAAAAAACATATATAAGCGACATTAACCGAAAAAAGCGTGTAGAGTTCGCAAAAAAAATACCGAGGACTTTTCTTTCTGGAAACAGGTGTCGTTTACTGATAATTGATGGGATTATGAATCACACTATGTATTTAGGTATACTAAGAAACAATTTAGACGAAAGTGTCGAAAAACTAGGTATTAAACGGGGATTTTATTTGTATCAAGATAACGATCCCAAGCATAAAGATTATAACGTCCGGTCGTGGCTCCTGTATAATTGCCCCCACGTTTTGGAAACTCCAACAACTCCACAATCACCGGACTTAAATATTATTGAGCATGTTTGGAGCTATCTTGAGGAAAAATTGAAAAATTTTACAATTTCCACTCGCGAACGACTAAAGGCAGCTCTTACAACGGAATGATCAAAGATCGAACCTTCGTATTGTGAAAAACTCTTAAAATCAATGCCTAAGCGCTTAGGATGCGTATTAGAGTCAAAAGGCTTACCTACAAAATATTAGCTACCAAAAATTTATAAATTTTGTGATAAAAACCATGTTTAACATGAATTTTTAGTTACTTTTGGTTTTTGTTTTTTTTAAGTGTATAATTTTAGAAATGAATTTGTTCTTATTGAGTTTTCAAATGTAGGTTACTGCAATTAAAATTAAAATAAAATCTTTTATTGTCTGATACTTATTAAGTTTTTTTTTTGTTATAGTTCTTATAATTCGTTTTACATGTTCCATTATAACTAATGTGAGAAAACTATCCGCTATCTTTTTTTAGGAAATCCCCTCACAAATAATGCGGCCTTGGACACAATTTGTATTGTTTCTGTGTCGAGATTTTAGTCTGAACACATCTACATTGGTGATATCTAAGATATATCTAGATGTACGTATATACACTACCAGTCATATTTATTTGCCCACCCTTAGTTTTAGCCAAAATTATTAAACTATCAAATGTGTACTGAAAATTTATTTATTGTACCAATACAATAGTGTAAAATAAACATAACATAGTTACATTTTTCTTATATGAAAACTTTATCATTAATTATTATTAAATTTTGCTCTCATCAATGTGCCCACCTTTATTTTTGATAATTGCGGCACATAACCGCGGCATCCTTTCAATTAATTTTTGCATTGTATCTTCTGTAATTTGTGCCCAGGCTTCTTGAAGTTGTTCCCACAGTACAGTGGTGGATGATAGCGGACGTTCTCGAACCATCCGGTCCAATTCTTCCCAAAGAAGCTCTATTGGGTTCAGATCAGCACTTTGAGCTGGCCATAACATTATAGAGATTTGCCCTTGCTCTTCTAGTTGACGCAAGTAATCGCCACACAATCTAGAAGTGTGTTTCGGATCGTTGTCCTGTTGAAATACGCCAAGAATCCTTAGTCCTGAAGGAACAGCGTTATTTTCTAAAATTTCCTTGTAGCCTTCTTTTCTTAGGATTCCCTCAATTTTGACGAGATCGCCTACAGATCTTCCACCAAAACACCCCCAAATCATTACTGAACCTCCTCCATGTTTTACGGTAGGCGCAATACATTCTGGCAGTACTCTTTCTCCTGCGGATCTTCTTACGAATATTCGCCTTTTACTACCGAAAAGTTCAAACTTCGATTCGTCTGTCCACAACACATTATTTCACTGATCAATCGTCTAATTCTTATATTCTTTAGCTCAATTTAGTCGTTTTATCTTGTTTTGCTTTCGTAGTAGTGGTTTTCATAGAGCAATTCTTCCGTATAAACCCGCTTGCCTTAACTTTCTCTGCACCGTGGACACGCTAATTAGTTTAGCATGCGCTCTATTCATTTCAGCAGCAATTGCTGGTGCTATTTTTCGTCTATCGCGTCTACTTATCGGTATTAGATGCCGGTCATTTGCAGATGTCGTCGCTTTGCGTCGTCCAGATCTTCTTTTGTTGGAAAATATACCACTTTCTTCAAATTTTTTAACGTTATAATCAATGGTTCTGCTATTTAATCGTAATTATTTTGCAATTTCGCGATTACTTTTACCCGTACGATGATAAGAAATTATCATAGCACGCACTTCAACAAATAATTCCTTGGTCTTCGGCATTGCATTAAAATATTCACAATAACTCTCTATTTCACTGTTTTCGCAACAAAAGATGAACGATGACTGACATAAAATTTATTTTCCTTTTTGAATAACACATCCTAATATTGTAATTCGTTAGTACAATAACACAATATTGGTAATACGTTTCGGAAATGCAGGTAACACTGTTAATACTGTAGGGAATAGCCTATATAATATTTATGGTATTTTTCCAATTTATGACACCTTTACGATATATCATAAACAATTTAAGATTTTCGTAGAAATTCATATGGGATTACTTCCACTAATAATATTGTTGAATAATTATACTACAGATTTATCGAAAGATAATCCGTATTTCAGGAAACACATAAAATTGGGTTGGGCAAATAAATATGACCGGTAGTGTACGTGAACATAGCTTCTTAACGGCTAAATGTTCATGTACGATCTTATACACACTGGTGTTACTAATACCTAGAGATGCCTCGATCTCACGGTATGCCACATGACGGTCTTGCAATACCAATTCAGACACTGCAATAATGTTTTCCGACACACCAACATTTGTGGGACGACCTTCACGAAATTCGTCGTCCAAAAAACACCGGCCAAGTTTGAATTCACTATACCAACGATATACTGTAATTTTCGATGGTGCTTCATCACAATATAAAGAATTCAGCTCATCGATGCATTCTTGTTGAGATAATCCACGCCGAAAGTTATGAAAAATAGTTGCACGAGAATGTTCGCGAGTTAATTCCATTTTTTCGCTGACATAAAATTTTCAAATTACTGTCAATAATAGAAATAGCGACCGGATAATAAAACTGTCACTATGCTATCATCAAATCGAAAGCACATTAACAGTGTTGCCAGTTTCCGAAATATAAACGACTACCCTCGTAAATGTATCTTCAGGAAGATTTCCTTATAAGTAAATTATTTTCACTAGTCCATTGTAAAGATTTGACCTAAGATTTTAATGTAAATTTTAGTATTTGCAGTGACAAAATGCTTTCTAAAATCTATCAAACAGAAACGAGACTCTTTTGCGAGTTATTTTTACTTTAAATACCTTTGGTACAGTATCTGCTATCAGATTAATAAAGGCAAACCTTAGAAGAGAACTATTATTAGGGAATCTGTCCGAGAAACTTTAAGTAATTTTTAAAATCAATTTATTTCATTATTTACTTATAACCTAACAGCATCTGATATGCAAAATTTCAAATCTTCTTCATGGTCTTAATTCTGCGGATTCAAAATTAAAGAAAGAGGAAAGAATAGAATCATAAACGGAGCTTAAATACCTAGTCCTGCCATAAATACTGATATAAAGGTTTTTAAGTACAAAAAGAAAACTGCAAGTTGGATTTAAATTATTTTTTGATAGTTTATTTTGGCAATAGTAAGCTACAAAATACAATGCAAATTACTCGAAATTGCCTTAATACAACGCCGAAGTCTGCAGGGCCACTCATCAATCGCTGTACGGACGATATCCATGGGAAAATTGTCGACTGCTTCTGTTAACGCTTGCTTCAATGATTCCAGGTTGCGATGGGGTCTTCTACAGACCATGCCCTCTAATATTGACCACTGTTTGTAGTCGAGCGGATTTAGGTCTGGGCTTGCTGACGGCCAATAGTCAGTACTAATAAACTCAGGTACATGATTTTCAAGCCATTGCTGAGTTGTTTTGGCCTTGTGAGCGGGCGCAGAGTCTTGTTGGAATATCCATGGTTGGTTTTGGAACATAGTGTAGTTCAGGGGCTCCACTACATTGCTTAAAATGTCTCGTTGATAGTTTTTGGCCGCTGTTCTAACACCTTTTTCACAAAAATGCAAGGAAGTGACACCGTCATAGAATACTCCCCACCAAACCATCACAGAAGCAGGAAAATGACCTCGCTGAATCCTTGGCACCACTTCACTGGCTTCCTTGGAGGACCGTGCATACACCCTATCATTCTGCTTGTTAAAAGTTTCTTCCACGGTAAAAATTTTTTCATCGGAAAACAGAATTTTTTTGTAACGCTCTTTGCCGTACAACGATATCAGGTGTCTGCATTTTTTCTTCCTATTCTTTTCTAATTCAACGTTAAAGCGCTATCCTGTTTGTCGTTTGAAAGCTCCAAGTCCTAGGTCTTGTTTAATGATACGGCTCATGGTTCTCGGAGCAATACCCATTTCACGAGCCATGATTTTCTGTTTGCGGACAGGATGTCGATTGATGCGGGACCTCACAACAATGATGGCCTGTGGTGTACGAACTATGCGAGGTGTGCCAGATCTTTTACGGTCGATTACATTTCCAGTATCAATGGATAACTTAACAGTACGATACACAAACACACGCGTAATATTTAACGGTTTCAATAAATCAAAAATACGGGCTCTTTCTATTCCACACTTATGAAGTGCAATAACCGCAATACGGCTCTCTTTATCCGACCATTCCATAATGACGACTCACGCTATAGTGAAATTGTTCGGCACTTTTGTAAAGCATATATCAAATGTCAGAACTGCCAACATAAAATTTCTGTGCTTTCAAGTTATCATCTGCAAAAACGTGCGTTTACACTTGTACCAATACTTATGGCAGGACTAGGTATATGAGTGAAATAACACATTACTAAAGAATAAGAACTTTACGAAATAAACTAAATAAGTACTCCTTTAGTTACTAGTTATTTTACACACCTTGGATAGAAAAATAATTAACAAAAAAAAGAGATTAAATGAAGAGCTTTTTACATTTTAGTCACGAATATCTAATAATATAGTCAACAGGTTTTATGAACTACGATTAGAATAAAATACAAAAAAAAATGCAATAATTCCAAGAACTACATTGGTTGGAAATAATCGGAAGTTCAATTACATGTCCACGAGATGGACACGGCGTTTGGTGTTCATAATACTGCGTTAGTATATATATATAAACATGTTTACATTTTTCACTAATTCACTCATCAGTGAGAGTTTTGCGATAGACTTAGCTATATTCGTGTTTGTCTTGTTTTGAAATATTAATCAAGAAAACTGTGGAGTGTTTACAAGATAGAAGGAATCTAGTATAAAGTAAGTACACCATTTCCTTAAATATTTTTCTAATGCGTAAAGTTACGCAAAAACATTTCGAAATTTTGCTTTGTTATATCAAATTTATTAGTAGTTACTCACATTGCTTTCAATAGGTGTTTAGTTAGTTTTAATTTACTTGAATTTGACTGAAAAGAAATAACGTAGTTATATGGCATCCCCTGGTGTAAAAGTGCGATAAGTTGACGATAATGTAAATTATATTATCATACGTGTTTGGTTTTTGTGTAGAGTATATATCATTCGGAAGGCTTTTTTATGTTCTTGTTTTCTAAAGCTATCAATTAAATCTCTGGTATAACCCTTATTAAGTGCAATACGTTTTATGATATTTAATTCTTTCGTAAATTGTGGTGTCTGTGTGGGTACATTTGTGACAAATTTCATATTCTTAACGGTTATTACTTTTAGATATTGTTCAATCTAGACAATTTAAAGTGTTGTTAAATTCTATTTCAATTTAATTCATTAAAAGTGGGGCAACCATTCAGCTGTCTTTTTTGCCAAATCTCCTTGCGGCGAGATACGATATTGACCTACGATTCGTGTTGTTTTTTTTCTTGAGATTCACAGTAGCTCGCGTCGATTATATGAATGAAACATTGAGCGACCGCAATAATAATTTTACGCACTTAAGCTGCAAAACTACTTATGTACCATTAGCCACAAGATTGTTTGGTATTTTGATTTTATAATTAAAGTCGATATTTTTTTTGTATTACATGGTAAAACGAATCTACTTTAACATAAGTTAATATTTTTGTAATATAATATGTAAAATTACACTTTCAGTACGTGTTTAGTTCTTTTTAATTTATTTTAATTTGACTAAAAAGAAAGCATGTAGACTTACAGCATCCCCTGGTGTAAAAGTGCGATATACTGAGATTAATGTAAATGATATTAAGTTATTCTGAGGTGTAGATACCCAGAGGTATATTTTGGAATTTTCGTGCAATCATTTATAAATATACACAGTCTGCTGCAGAGAAAATGGAACTTTTTTAAAACAATAATTCTTATTGGCGCCATTTATTTCAAAAAATATGCGTCGCTAAGGTAGACCTTTCACGTATATTATGTCAAAAGATCATGACATTTGAATCATTAGAAGCAGAGAAATTGCGCATAAGGTAACAGTGTATCCTTGGCACTGGTCGAAAAAAAAGTGTGTATAAGTGGTATTAACGATTTAAAGACTGTCGTACGGACATAAATGACGACGAACATCCCGGTGCAAGCCGTTTGGAGAAGACAAAAGTTAAGACAGTGTTCATTTGCTTTTATGATTCCAAAAGCATAGTGCACAAAGAGTTTGTATTAACTAGTCAAACAGTCAATGTCGTTTATTATCTTGTGTGTTATGGAGCGTCTTTTGGTGCGTATTCGTTATGAGCGCCCTCAATTCCGTGAGAATGGTAGCTGGCGTTTGCTACATGATAACCCACCATCTCATCGCTTGACACTTATTACTGATTTTCTAACTACAAATGGCTTTTCAACCATCAACCATTCACTATCTTCATCGGATTCGGCCCCGTGAGATTTCTATCTATTCTCCAAACTACCGATGAAAGTATAGCGTTAACGTCGATGCTATTAAAAAGGGGTCGACGACGATCGAAGCACATATCTAAAGACGAACTTAAAAATTCACTAGACATGTTAATTGACTGTGCAAAACGTTGTATTGAAGCCGAAGACAACTACTTTGAATAAAATAAATTAATTTTACCGAAATAGTGAAGCTTTTGTTTTTACTTTAAAAAGTTCCGTTTTCTCCGAGACAGACTGTGTATATACACAATTAATGAGTTCTTAATATGTTAGAATATATAAACGCAGAAATATAAAATGAATCCACTATAAATGTACATATATTATACACACATAAGAAGTGAGGCTTTATATATTTAGTCTTATTTTGGAAAAGAAAATATAAATTCTTTTATGCCTTAACCATAATTGTACCATGAATATGGATTTGACCATTATATGTGGTAAAACAAAAAAGAATTTATGTTTTTGTTTCCAGAATAATATTAATATTTATTCATAGTTTGCTTCTGTTTACAATATTGCATTATGTATATAAGAATAATACAGGGTGTTACAAAAAGAATATACGTATTCCTAATGCATATATATGTATATATTAAACTTTAAGACATACGGATATGAAACTTTACACACATATTTACGAAACTCTCGAGTTCAGATTACAGATGTTCAATATGTCCTCCATTAGCGACACGAACAATATCACATCGATACTCAAATTCCTCCCATACTCGGGTAAGCATGTCCTTCGTCACTGATGTTATAGCAGTACGGGTTCGGTTCTTCAACTCTTCCAGGTTCTGTGGGAGTGATGGTACATAAACGTTGTCTTTGACGAAACCCTACAGGAAGAAGTCACAGGGTGTCAAATCTGGTGACCGTGGAGCCCAGCTGAGAGATGCTCAGTCGCCAGCTCCTTGACGACCAATCCAACAGTTCGGTAGAGTTTCTTCTGATATTCACGCACTTAGCGACTCCAGTGAGGAGTGTGTTGAAAAATGAAGTTGTCTTTGTGCAGCCTCGGAAACAACTAGTAAACAGATGATCGGGATATCGCACAAAACACATTGATTTTAGGCGAATCTCGTACATATTCAACAGCCTTATTTGGGTTCTGTAGACTCCAAATTCGAACATTGTGTTTGTTTACCAGACTACCAACATGGAAAGTCGCTTTATCACTGAACACGATGCGTTGTGCGAAAGTGTTATCATTGTCAATAGTACCATGAATCTCGTTATAAAATGCAACACGTTTCCGTTTGCCGAGTTGATTTTGAAGGATTACGTTGGAAAGCAGTTTGAATTCGTTCAATATTTTCTTCAGAAACACGAGGGCGGCCAGGACTCTTTCCTTTACATACACATTCTGTATCTACAAACTGTCGATACCATCTGCGAATGTTCCACCCATTCGGAGGATCAATTTGGAATCTCAGCCTGAAACGTTTTTGGACTGTAATCACGGAATTGCACTTCGCAAACTCGAGAACACAAAATGATTTCTGCTGCGGACTAGCCATGTTAAACATGTGACGGTTACCAGGAAAATCAGAAGACAGCTGATATCTAGCGGCTATTAAATAAACTAGACTATGTATTCATTTCTCGAATAGCCGAGCCGAAGCGCAGCGATCGATAGTTTGGACAAAATAATACTTTGTAGTACGTATATTCCTTTTGAATCACGCTGTATATAAAATCTCACTTCTTGTATGTGTACGTACATTTATAAAGAATTCATTTTGTATTTCTGTGTTTATGTATTTTAATATATTAACAAATCGTAAGCGGGGCGAGTACTAGTACTCGTTTTGTGGACTACCGTCTTTCAGCGGGGCGAGTATTTGTACCCGTTTGGACAGTACTTACGTTAAAAGCGGGGCATACTGCTACTACTCGTTGATTGATTTTTGAAATATAAGTAGATGTTTGTTTTAAGATTCTCGTAGTTCGAGGAGCTATAAATTTTCAACGTTTGTTTACAAAAAATAATTGAAATGACTTCAACGCAATTCTATATATGTAAGATGATTTTCATAAATATCGCATGGTATTTAAGAATGTGTTTCTTGTACTGAACATTAAACAATTACAATTTATTAGTTAGACACACAAAATATATTATAAAACGTAAAATTATCGTCCAAATAAAACAGTTTTTAGTTATCGTTAAACGTGAGCACTTCATTCCATATTTTTCATTATTTTATAAATCGAAATTCTTCGTTTAAAATGGCTTCTGATAGTGAAAGTGATAATGAAGTATTTATATGCCGACACTTTGTCAGACTCTTTCCTTCTGTTAACCAGGCCTTTTCTCACGAATTTTACATCCAGCTTTCCAAAAGGTTGCAATAATAACCTGAGGTTATTGTTTTATTAATTTGGGTGTAATCGACGAACAAAATTTGTTTTCATCCTGAAAAACTGATGCTAACCTAAATACCAGATTGACATCACTCTTTAGCCTATTGTTTTGGTTGAGGATCATGGTGCTAGATGCAAGCCTCACCCACAGCGATGAAACGACGCACAAAATCGTTTTTATTCTTTCTAAAACGCTTCAAATGTTGCTGAAAAAGTCGCATTCGAATGTGTTTTTATTCCATTGTTAACGAATGCGGTACCCATTTTACACACAGCTTTCTGAGACCTAAAACTTCAGTCAAAGTATTGCTCACACTTCCTAATAAGATGTCAAGGGCTTCTACTAATTCTGTCTCGTTTAATCGAGGATCCTCCAACACCATATTCGTTATTTTTGTTACGATTTCTGGCATTGATGCATTTTTGGACATCCTTCACTTGGCTCATCTTCAAGAGCTGTACGACCACGTTTAAATTCAGTAACCTATCTTTCTATTATTGTAATTGAAGGCAGAGTCCTTATACACTTTTAACAATTGTTCGTGAATTTGTTCTGGTATTACACCTTCCAAGAATAAGAGTTTTATCAACTCACGATATTCAATTTTTTCCATTGCAAAAAATACTGTGACATGTCAATTTTGAACAGGTATAAACATAGGAATAAGAAAAGGCAAAATAAGAAAACTTTTAAGTGTTTATAAAAAAGTAGTACAATTTTTAGAAAAATTAAATGACGAATCTAATAGCGCCATCTGTTAACGAACAACCTGGTTCCAAGCAGTTTCATGATTTTATATTTAATTTACTTTTCAGAATGGACCTAGACGTTCTATTAAAGGAGTTTACCTACATTCTGGTTCGATCTTTCGAAGAGGAACTGAAACATTGGCAAAAATATCTCGAAGATCGTCCAGAAAAATTAAATTCGAGCATTACAGGAACTGCACTAGCCACAGCAGTTTCTGCTATACCGCAAGTAGGCAAGCCATTGGCCACTACAGTTAGAGAAGGTGACTTGTTCGTACAGAATCATATAGAAAAGCAAAATGCCCAAATTATGGCCGAAATTACCTACTTTTGTGATAACAACAGGGAAGCTTTCAGACTAATATTGATCGAAGGAGCCTTCGATATATTTTGCAGATACGAATACCAATTTTCTTTGGTTACGTGTAAAGGAGGTCCTCTGAGAGCGATGCAGAAGTTGGGAAGCGACGCGACGTACAGAATATTTTCATTCTTAATGGAAAATAAGCCTGTCAAAAATTTAACACCCGAAAGCGTAACTAAAGGTGTGGTGTTGGGAAAGTCCCAGCGTAATTCTAAGAAAGTGATTAAAAGTGGTAGGACTTTAGTCATAAATGAGGAAAGTATCACCACAGAGAATTTGTTCTCAAGAACGGGCATTCGAATCGTAGAGGATGAAGTAATAACTTATTATGGAAATAAAAATACTATACGTGCGTTGCGGCATAGATTAATGTTCCCATGGGAGAATCAAGAAAATGTCATAAGAACGTACGAAATAATCAATCCGGAATATTCTCATAAGTACCAATTCATTAACAAAGACAAAGACGAGGAAATAGAGCTGATACGACAGTTTGTAGCTACCAAAAGTCCCATGGAAGATCTAAAAGAATTCATACGCGTAGAAGGTGACGAATTTGAAAAACTAGTACGAACTGCCACGATGGAAATCAAAGAAATACAAGAAAAAGGAATAGCTGAGAATGCGCAGCAGCATCATGAAACCAGAGAAATTGTCGTAAGAGCCGAAGAATCCACAATCACCCATTTGAACAACATGATATTGGAAACATTCAAATCGAGTCTGGAGGAAGATCGTAAGAAGAGGGAGGAATACGATCACAAAAGGCAGGAGGAGATGGATCTCAGAAGACGGGAAGAAGAGAGGAAAAGATTGGAAGAAGAAGAACGGAAAAGGCGAGAGGAGGAAGAACGAAGAGAGAAACAAGAAGAGCAGAGAAGAATTAGAAACGAGAAAGTGCTTAAAAGTAAAGAGGAAGCCCAAATTAAAGAGGAACAGGATAATGTGGTCGTTATTGACAAGACGAAGCTGCATGAACAAACCGAGAAAGTAAGGGAATGTTGGCCTCGTGAACCGAAAAAAAATGAAAGAGAAAGACGGCGTCACGCTGATCAAATCACCATCAATTTCAACTTTTCATAAATATTTGTTTTTGTGAAGAGAATTATGAATCCGTAGAAAACATCGTGCCAAGTTTTTTTAAATATTTTTTATTGATTATTGTGATTATTATGTCAAATAATTACATTATTTTGCTCATATATAGTGTATTTAATTAAGCATCGAATGAGATTTTAGAGAGATAGATAGACTTTTCTCTCTCAAAGTCAGAACCACATTAATGTAATTTAAACCTTAGTTCTTACACTGTGAAAATATAGTATGTGTTGTACAAGTCTTTAAGATGCGTTTAGAAATTAAAGAGGTTAGAAAAGATATTAGTACTAATTGTATAATTTTGAGAAGTGTATGGATAATCTGAACAGAAAGTTTGCAGACCTCAGTCGAATTATCAAAACAGTCTGATTACAGAACTCACTTGAAATGTTATCTGTAACTCACTCTTTCAGATTATAAAATTCAAAAATTCTAATTTAATAAGTTTATACGTTTTATTGAAACAACTTCTAGAATACACAGAGAAAAATAAAGACATTCAGATCAAATACGTTTATAAGTATGTAAAACACATTTGTAAACGTATTTAGCTACATTTACGAGAATAGTTTCACAAGTAGTTTGAATGGAAAAGAAAAACGAATTTTTTAAATACAGAATAATTTATATTCTTCTATATATTCTCCTAAAAGAGCAATACATTTATTTCAACGGTGCTCCAATGCCCTTATGCCATCTCTAAAATGCGATTTCGGAAGGCTTGCAAAATACTCATTTACGAAGATGATAAACTCTTTCCACCTAGTGCCGTTTCCAATTTTGGAAAATGGTGGAAGGCGGAAGGGGCTAGACCCGGCGAATAAGGCGCATGCGGTACTAATTGGAAATGCGACTCGTGGATTTTGGACATCGCAACTGTGCTGGTATGCGAGGGAGCGTTGTCTTGGTGAAACAGAATCTTTTTCCTTGCCATTCCTGGCCGTTTAGCACGAATCTCAATATTTAATTTTTGTACGAGTTCTGCATAATATTGTCCGTTTATTGTGGCACCTTCCTAAAGGTAATCAATGAGCAAAGTGCCCTTTGAATCCCAAGAAATTGATGGCATTAGCTTGTTTGACGATAAAGTGGTTTTCGCTTTCTTTGGAGGTGCAGAACCACGTTCTAACCATTGTTTCGACTGTTGTTTTGTTTCGGGTGTACACTAGTGTATCCAAGTTTCATCGCAAGTAACAAATCGCCTACAAAAATCAACCGGATTTCGCTTATAAAGGTCCAAACACTCAATGGAAATGCTCAAACGAGTGAACTTTTGATCAGTCATAAGCGGCACCCATCTGCCGAAAGCTTGGAAAAGCCCAATTCTTTCGTTAAAATGTGGTGTACGCGTTCTGTTGAAATGTTTACCGGGTCCGCTATCTCTCTCATTTTGAGTCGTCGATCTTGCGTAATAATATTATTGATTTTTATAATCATTTCCTTAGAATTCACGATTTTGGGTGCTCCAGAGCGCGCTTCATCAACACAGCTTGTTCTACCACGTTTAAATTCTTTTACCCATCTACTTATTGTGGCGGATGATGGAGCAGATTCACCTAATGTTTCCCGTAACTCATCTTTTATTTCGGTAGCTTTCATACCCTTAATTACGAAGTATTTAATCACCGTACGATACTCTGCTTTTTCCATTTGAACAAAACGACGTTTGCTTCTTTTTCAATCAGCTGTCAAAAATAAACTAATCAACCGATTTATTTAAATATCGGAATGTAAACATATAAATAGCCAACCCAAATTACAGTGCATTTGTTATACCAATTAGAGCGCCACCTATGTGTCATTCCCACTACTTGTCAAATTATCTTCGTATGTAATAAAACTACATCAATGTAGGTACAAATATTGTTTAAATATATTGAGCTATCTCGTCTGAGCGTTGGGCAGATTATGCTTCATTGATTTTAATTTCCACTTTCGTGTCCACGTTTCTATCTGGTCCAAGTGAGAGTTGGAAGCTATGACTAGATCTTAGAATGATTGTGTTGTGTGTAAAGCTGTAGTAATGCTTCTGATTGTTTGGAGGTCTGCACTGACAAATACAGCACTAATTTGATATCATATTATGGCTTTTAAAATTGGCATTTAAAATTAACTACAATTACAATTTTCTAGCCAAATAAGGCATTAAATTTTCAAAATATTATTTGAATATTTGGTCAAGATAAGTGCGAAGTGAAACAAGATGAAAGAACATGTTACGTCAGCTTTCATATTGCTGTAATTTCCTTGCTATTAATAAACGCTACGACGCATTTCTAGAGATCACGTTCATTGTCAATGGAGAGGGGCGTAATTTTGAATATAAGTACATACACTCAGTCAGAATTCATTTCTGTTGTAGTGGTAGATTAGTTCAGTGAGTGGTCTTGCATATTTACAAGCGAGGTACATGTTTAATTGCATAACTTGCGTAATTAATAGGTAGCAAATTTTCGTTTTTATTTATTATTATAACAGTAACTTAAACTAACGAAGGAAAGTTAACAGTGACATTAATCAATTAGTTATAAACTACTTTGTGATCTATAAAATAAAAATAAAATAAAACATTTATTGGAACACTTCATAATCGAATTAGCCGGTATGTATGCTTTATCGACTATACGTTTAAAAGATGAATATGCTCAAATGTATTAGATGCGCAATTAAGTCCTCGCTGTTTTTTTTTTTTTTTGTGAAAATGCAACTTTATTGTGAAAAAATGATTACAAATGAATCATTCAAAATATTGCCCTTCGCTAGCGATAACTTTTCCCCATCTTTCTGGCAGAGCTCGAATACCGTCACGGTAGAAGTGTTCGTCTTTTGAGGCTATCCACGAATCAAGCCATTTTGAGATGTCTTTGTATGAGCGGAACTGCTGATTAGCCAGATCACGTGCCATCGAACGGAACAGGTAATAATCGGACGGCGCAATATCTGGGGAATATGGCGGGCGGGGTAGGACCTCCCATTTGAGCGTTTCGAAGTAGGTTTTAACGGGTTTGGCAACGTGAGGCCGAGCGTTGTCATGCTGTAGAATCACTTTTTCGTGCCTCTGCTCGTATAGTGGCCGCTTTTCGCGCAGTGCTCAGCTCAATCGCATCAATTGTGTTCGATACTGTTCCCCAGTGATGGTTTCGTTCGATTTCAACAGCTCATAATAAATAATACTGCCCTGGTCCCACCAAAACATGACCGGGCAGTTCCCATGATTTTGTTCTCTTTGGGTTGCTGTAATGAATCCATTTTTCATCACCCGTAACGATGCGATGAAGAAAACCCTTTCTTTTTTGCCGCCTGGAGCAGTTGTTCACAGGCGAAAAAACGACGCTCAACGTCTCTTGGCTTCAAATCATAAGGAACTC
Source organism: Dermolepida albohirtum (assembly GCA_031893035.1). Lineage (NCBI taxonomy): Eukaryota > Metazoa > Arthropoda > Insecta > Coleoptera > Scarabaeidae > Dermolepida > Dermolepida albohirtum. Next base: position 24,163 of record JAVIWB010005729.1, on the reverse strand, counting down.
AAGTTCCTTGTTTTTGAATCATTCCCAACGCATGCAATCGCTGAGAAATGGCTTGGCGTGTAACTCTTAATACTGAAGCAAGCTCTTTTTGCGTTTGGCACGGATCCTCATCGAGCAATGCCTCCAATTCAGCGTCTTCGAAGGTTTTTGGTCTTCCTTCACGCGAACGGTCGTCAACATCGAAACCACCGTTTTTGAAGCGACGGAACCAATCACGGCACGTTGTTTCACTTAGAGCAGCATCTCCGTAAACTTTTTGACTCTCGATGCGCTTTAGCCGCCGTTTTCTTCGAATGAAAGAAAAAAAGCAACACTTTCCGCAAATGACGATTATTTGGCACAAAATCAGACATTTTCACACAACCAAAAGTATATGACGCATAAACAAAATCACTAATGTGTCAAAGTGGTTCGTTTACCATATGTCTAAGCTTGGTTCATGACGTTTTGATTATGTCACAATCGACCAGCACTTACTACTGGAGCCATCTCTTGAAAAACAGCGAGAACTTAGTTGCGCACCTAATAATTAACTTTCAAATTATTAACGAGAACACTAAATAATACATATTTAAAATAATATTAATGGAAATGATAACAAAATGTATATTTCGTCATATTAAAACACGATAAATTTCTCAATCGTAAAAATATTTAAGATACGTTCACATTCACTTTGTTATTTCAAAATTACTTAGATTTGTTTCACAAACTGAAATAAAAAGTAACATTATTTAGAGGCCTTACAATCTTTTCTAAATATTTCGTTTATTATTGTTTTTACTTTTGCATGTATTTATTTATTTTTTGTACAATTGATGATTCAGTGAATTTACTCGCAAATAGATCACACTTTTCACCAGCGTTTTGTCCCAGATAGACCGGCCTTCGATTTGTTCCACCTATACATCGTTCGCAATGAAAAGAAACATACACTGGCGACCATAACTCTTTGCCCGCGTATATATATTCTTCAATTAAACAATATTATAACCTAACCAAAGTAAATATGTTATTAAATTTTATGATAAACATAATAGTTGCGTATTCTTCAGTATTTATGTATTTAAGTACTTTAGAAATAAATTATCGAAAACGACCATTTTAAACCTAGGTAAGGCGATTAAATATAAAACCTTTTTCTACAAAATTCTATACACGATTACATTAGGCCGTAAATCAAGTAACGAGAAGTATCCATTTGCATAAAAATTTTAGTTTTTATTCAACTTTCGAAGTGTAAATAGTTCGTGTTAATAGTGTACTATTTTAAAATAAAATCGATTTGTTTAATAACTCCGTGTAGAAAAGAACTTTCAATACAAACAGGTGCTCTTATAGTTTCTCTTATGCTTACCGTTTCACCCAGTTGCAAGAATTTCAATAGTATTTTTAAAGAACCCGACATCTCAGTCCAATAACTTAAAGAAAGATGAAGTCGAGTTAAATAAGAAATCGGGTTCTTACAAAAAAAAATGCCGAGATTGTAATGAACAATAGAGGTCAAACTAAACACTCGATGTTTGTTTCAGATTTTCAATTCTTCTTTTTTCAGTTTGTATTTCTACATTGCATACTGTCGACTTTTTCTCTTTGAGTAATGTCGCCAGACAAGAAAAAGAAGTCTTAAATATCCTTTAGCTTTTCATGAGCTTTGTTAATGTTTTTAGTTTCTGAAATAATATCATCATCATCCTCACTGTCGCTATCACGTCCATAAGTACTGTTTTGAAATTCACGTACACACTCTTGTACGCTAATATCGGGATTCTCGGTAAGTTGTCATCAATTTGTGCATACGATCATCAATTTGTGCATACGATAATATGCCAGGATAGGATTTACAAAGTTCTGACAATGGCACATCGTCTTCAGCACTGAAGTTTAAATCCTCGAAAATATCTTCAGCATTCCGCTCTCCAAATCCAGCTTTAAGAAAATATTTGTTGATAGTTTCAGCGCTCACAGTTTTCCAAGATATTAGAGCACTGAGAATGCTAATGAATTTTTCTATATGTTCGGTAGATTTACAATGATCCATAGACGATAAAAGTCCCTTAACTAAAAGCTTTCTGTAGTTGGTTTTAAAATGATTGATAATCTCTTGATCAAGTGTCTGACCAAAATATTAATTTAACATTTTGTAACACAAGTTTTAGGTGTGACATGTCGTTGTCTAAAAATAAAAGAACTTTTCTATTCCGCTGTTACATTTTTCTATCAAATTTGGTTAACCAAATTATCATAATTTCCCTCGTCATTCACGATTTTTTATTAAAATACCACTCCACTGGCAATTTCTCAACGTTTGCTCCTCTAAAGCATCGTGGATTCTTACTTTTCCTAATTACTAAAGGTCTTCCCTTTTCTCCAACCATATTCGCACACAAGAGAATAGTTAATCTTTCCTTAACAGCTTTGCCACCCGACATTTTTCACCTTTTAATCCAAAGGTTTTGTTTGGCAAAGCGCGGAAAAGAAGACCAGTTTTATCTGCATTAAAAATGTCTTTCGGTGAATATTTCTTTGTGATAGTTATCAACTGTTTCTTCCAGACAGATATTTCGTTCACCTTTACTGCGGCGGCTTCACCACAAATTATTCGAAGCGATATGTTGTGCCGCTGAGAAAACTTGTTAAGCCACCCACTTAAAGCTTTGAATTTACAATTCAGCTCTTGCGCAACTTCCCTTATTATTATACCGGACAATGGAATATTCTTAACGCACACTTTGCAAAACCAGTCATACATTATTTGGTCCAGTGCAGCTCCTTCTGTTTTCACAAATTTCTTCTTTTGCTATATTTATTTTCTGTATAAAGAATATTTTTTAAGTTCCGAGAAGTTATTTTATTTTTTAGCTTCTTTAAGAGTTTTTTTTTTATTTTTAAACGTTTTATTAGAAAACGTCTTTTAGTTCAATGCGAAACTTATTGTAAAAATACCTAATTGTACAGTTAAAAGTAATTATAATTTATTAATTTTTGGACGTAAACAATTTGGACAGTCAGTGGTAGACCTTCCACCAAGTACCACGAACAACTACTTAATCTGTAATCTGTAGTCAGTCGTTGTTGTGATTCGACTGACTCGCGCCCCACCACTTTACATTCTGATCGGCATTCGGTATCTAGACCCGAATATAATATGATACGGTGTTTGTAGCATTTTAATATGAATGCACGATATAACTAGCATAAAATGTTTGCAATGTCTAGAAACAAAATATGGAATATTTATTTTCTGATGCAACTTCGTATATTGCATCCATCGAAACAATACACAACTCCACTTTTTTTTTTCGAATTTACCCTGTACAGTTTAGTTGTACATCAGTATGAATTTTCGCATTTACTTTTAGAAGAGACCACGTACTCCTTCCCAAAGGCACTGCTAATGTATTTTTTGTTTTAGAATGCCTTCCGAGAATCTATTGAATGTCTTCACCTACTACTTTCTAACCTTCTTCGAGAACACCCTCATTAACTGGATGAAATACCTCGAAGATCGGCCGGATGGTGTGGAAACGAGTATACCAGCAACTCTCCTTGCCCAAGGGGCTTCCGCGATACCGATATACGGTCGTGGCGTTTCGGCCGGCATAATCGCCGGCGATAAACATCGTCAGCAACACGACGAAATTAATAAAGCTAAGAAAATGATCGGCATAATAACGCACTATCAAACGAACAAAGATGATTTCAAACTTGTACTAATTCGAATTGCCTTTAATATATTTTACACGTACGAGTATCAGTTTGAACTTGTTTCCGGTGATTTTAATGAGATCAAAGCGATGCGAAAGCTAGGAATTGACATGAGTGATCGCCTTATTTCGTACTTGTTGGACAATTACGAAAACGCCAATGTTCTGACAGAAGATATGGTATTCACTGGTGTTATTCGCGGCAAGTCAAAAAGATACTCGCTAATGATTCAAAGAGGTAAAAAGCTTATTATAACGAGCAATAAAAATAAAATTACGACGACCGATTTCTTTGAAAATACCGGCGTTCATCTCAGAAGCGGTGAGAAGTGTATTCACTTCAAGAATAAAAATACCAAGTCCGAGCTTGGATACAGAGACATGCTGCCGTGGGAGGTCCCGTCGGATTTTAATTCTTGTCAAATTGATCAAGAGTGTTCATCTAAGCATCAAATCGATATTAAAAGGAAAGGGGAATATATAGAAAGAGTACGCGAATTCATTATAGCTCAAAATCCTTACGATGACATAAAAAATTCTTTGCGAAAGGACGTGAAAACCCAAGAAGATTTGTTTTCAATTCTCCAACAATCTACAGGTGAACATTTCAAGAATATAACAGACCAAATAATCTGGAACGAGCAGTACCTTAAAGGAAACGAACGCGTGAAGAAGTATTGTGTTTTATACGTTTCTCATTGTGATATTTCTTGCAATTTGCCTCCTGTCTCTGCTGCTTGTTAAAATGGTTAGCCTTGAGAAGGAGATTAAAATATTGATGATGATTGCTAAAAGCTGTAATAAAAAGAAATCCTGATGAATAAACATTGCCTCCCTCTCTCGTCCGACACACTTGAATGACAAAGCGAGAACGCATCTATCATTCTCGGACGAGAAAGGGAGGCAATTTTCTGTATTGAAAAGATACGATAAAGTCTGCGAAGAAATGCGTTAATAACACAAGTTTACCTGAAGATGGGTGAAATATCTGAAACATATGTAGTAGACAGGGTGTTATTAACATTTGAATGATTCCTTTTAACAAACAAAAATTCTTTTGATTAAATTTTTAATGCAAAATAAATTTGTCTTCGACTTTGTGTACTGAAATCCGAACACTAATACGAGGGATGTTTCCAAAGTTCTGGGAATTACATATAATTTTTATAATTTTGTTAATTTTCGTCAATATTACAATGTCGTTGTTCAACATAATCTCCATTTAACTGAATACATTTATCCCAACGATAAACTAATTTATTTAAGCCATCCTCAAAGAAGTTTTTCGGTGTCTTGTCGATCCACCTATTTATGGTACGTTTTACGCCAGTTAAACTTTCAAATCGAAGGGTTTTTTCAAATCTGGGAACAGATGGTAATCACTGGGTGCAAGATCCGGGAAATATGGTGCAGCAATTCCCATCGTAAATCGTTCAAAACGTCTTTCGTTTTTCTTGCGGTGTGTGGTCTTGCATTATGCAACTTTCCAGGCCGTTTTTTGACTAGTGCCTGTCGCAGTGGTCCGGATAATAAATTTGAATAATATTCTGCATTAATTGTAGTACCTCTCGGCAGATAATCCATGAAAATAATCCCTTCGCAATCCCAGAATACAGTAAGCATTACCTTTCCAACAGACGGAACTGCACGAGCCGTAAGTGGAGGCCCTTCTTCAGGTTTGCGCCATTCTTTGGATTGACTTTTCGTCTCAGGATTGAAATAAGGAATCCACGTTTCGTCAGTGGTTATTATTCGTTCCCAAAATTCATCACCGTAACGGGCTAAAAGCTCTTCAAGTTGACGACAAGTATCGGACCTATTGAGTTTCGGTTGTGGTCCCAACAGCCTTGGCACCCAGCGCGCCGAAAGCTTGCTAACGCCCAAACAATCATGCAAGATGTCATGAACTTGTCGTGCACCTATCCCTAGGTGTACACTAATTTGACGAATAGTCATTCGCCTCTCGTCTTTCAGTAGATTTTCGACGGCAGTAATGTTTCTTTCATTTACCGACGTGCTTGGCCACCCACTGCGTGGATCGTCTTCTAGTGATGTTCTACCGGCTTTAAAACGATCGATCCACCGATAAACAGTACTTTTGGATGCTGCAAATTCACCAAATACTCCTTGCAGACGACTAATAATTTCTGACGTTTTCACATCTTCTTTCCACAAAAAGAAAATTATCGCTCTTTGAGATTTTGCCGCGTGTTCCATGGTTACAATAATAGTGCTACTAAAACGCGTCTACATCAGTCGAATACCTGAATCAGACTGAACAATGTTGTACTAGATAGTTTCATAAACATGTCAAGACTTCTCTGGCATCAATAACATTGCGTATAAGTTCTGCGTTATTTAATTATAGCACCAATTCCCAGAATATTGGAAACACCCCTCGTAATTTCGTAAAACCTGACGGCAATACTTCCCACTTTTTTATACAAAAATTATATTACACATTCTTGAACTACCAAGCAGACATAAAATAAAATATTTGGACACATAATTTTGGTTTTTCTACTCTCTTTACTAACTTTTCTTTTAATGGAGCCTGTTTCTGTTCAAAAAAAAATAGCGCATACAAGACACACTGCAACACACTTGTTTTATTATAAGTAGAGCGGTCAATTTTGTCAGCGCGACAGAATATAATCTCTTGTAGTAAGTACATACTCGTATTAACCAACAAATATATATTTTCAACGATTTCCTCTGCGTTATTCACTCGACTGAGCAGAGCGAATACTATCCATCGGTGGATAATTCACCGTAAATATTTGGTACATACTTATTACGAACCCAGCATGCTGATAAGTGTGACCGTTCTAATTGTAAGTCATATTGATAGATTTTCTTCTTTTGAAGCAATATAACGGCTTTTGTTCTTGTTAGTTAATTTACCAATCTAGATATGATTATTTAATGATCTCATGAAACACAATAATAAGAGTTCGCACGTTTAAGTAAAGAAAAAGATCGTATACCAGGTCGTTAGTAATCGTATGTGATTACCGTTCCATGGAAACTTCTCGAATTATTTTAATTCGTTCGGTGTTCGGATTTTATTTCATACTACTGTTTTATGTCTAAGATTGGTAGTTTGTTTAAGTGATTAAATTCTATTGCAGTGTACTAATATCTCTGGACAGTTTAGCTTACATATTAATGATAATTATAGTAATAATATTCCTTTATTCATCTAATAGGAAAATCTCAATTACAAGGTAATTCAACACATTGTAAACTTAATATGAGACTTTGGAAAAAATTGTATATAAAGAATTGAATTGAAAATGAATCCCTATTACACAAATAAACCTCACAAAGCAATGTATAAATCGAAATATAAATGTAATGAAGAGTACATTAAACATTAAATATATGTCCATTGATTACGTAAAAGCTTCGCTTATCCAAAAACGTCATGCTGGAGTCTGTGTTTCTACAAAGTTTTAAAAATAAAAAGGAGACGAGAATTACATGCAATAACACAATGAGTTAATTTTCTGAATGCACGATTAACATGGGTTAGTGTCAGCTGTAGTTTGAGCGTTAAAGCACGTTACAGAATCGCAAAAGTAAGAACCGTGTTCATGAGACTGAGTAACAGCATTCCAATTAGATCTAAAATTAGAGAATTTTTAATATCTGTGATGATAATCTGTTAAGTTAAACTCATTAGAGATGTTAAAAGAAGAAAGAATACTGAAGAAGAAGAAGAAAGAGGAAGAAAGAAGCAGAACGAGGAAGTACGAAGCGGAAAAAAGAAGAAAGAAGTAGAAAGAAGAAGAAGAATTGCGATATGGAATATAAGAAAATTTTCCAATGATGCTTATGAAACCAGAAAAGGATTGGATATTTTAACGAAAAACGTAGGAGATTTCCTCTGGAAAAAACAACGAAACCTCGTCTGAACTTGAGTATAATTCAAGAAATTGAAAGAAGTGGAAGAAATTTACCGTACGGCTTCATATATATACATAAATACATTATAAACGAAAGAATTATTTTGTATGTAATTTTTTAATTCCGAAATTTGTGTGATTGTAATTTTCTCGAACCTAATAATAAGTAATAATAAGAAAAACAGAATTGTATTTAAATATTTTAATAAATTTTTATATATTTGTACTTTGTATTTGTACTTCTTATCGTTATTTTTTACTCTTTCAGGCTTGGTGGTCAGTTATCTAACCACCTATTTAAGAGTTCTCAAAACCGCTTTTTATGCCGTCTTGTGCCAATTTGCTAAACAATTACTTTTTTAGTGTACTGACCACCCTAATTTGTAAAAGCCCAAACGGTTTTTTCTTTTTTTACATGTTTTTTATAATAAACTAGCTGTACTCTGCGCGCGTTGCTACGCCACCAACTAAAATAAATTTGAAGGAAAGACATTATACAAATGTTCAATTCATTTTGAGTCATATTATTGATTTTGTTCATTTTGAAAAAATTGTGACATTGCAGCGTTTCGTTTCAATTCGATATTTATCGAAGTGCTGTGTGATACACAGTATTTCTTGTTTTTCCATCTGGTGCGTAAACGAATAAGTCAGAAGGTTTTCCGATGCGTGAGCGGGCCACATAGAGCTGCCCATGTGAGAAGCATGGATTCTCAAAATATAATCCACACACTTGCAACGATTGTCCTTGTGCTTTGTTGATAGTCATTGCGAAAGCGAGTCGTACCGGGAACTGCAAACGTTTGAATTCGAATGGCATATCTATCGGGATCATTGGGATACGTGGCAACAGTACGTCTTCACCTTTGAATTTTCCAGTCAAAATTGTTGCCTCGATAACATTGTTCATTATTTTCTTGACTGAGAGTTGGTTCCGTGGCAAAGTCGTGGTGGATTTATGTTTCGAAGAAGAATGATGGATCCGCCAATTTTCAATGTAAGAACGTGCGGTGGCATGCCTGGCAAATCAAGCGAATTCAAAAATTCAGTTGGATAGTTGACAACTTCGTCTTGATTCACCACAGTATCGATGGACTTATATGTTGTCGTTTCGCAGGGGATTTCCATTCTGAATGGTGAAGTTGATGGTATTGACATCGATGTTTTTGGCCGCTAATATAGCACGCGCACTGAGCCACTGATGATTTATGTAGTTATGTGCAATGTTTGGGAAAACTTGTTGCACCAATTCGTCTATGCTTTCTGTGATCTTACAGAAGTTTGCTGGCAAGGTGATACATTGCCTAGATTCATCAATTTGCATTCGCCCATTTCCAATATCCATTAATTGTTTTGCAAAACTTCCAGCCGATGCATCCCGTTGTAGTTGTACACGCATGTTGGTTTTCAAAGTCAATTTCTGTAAATGATGTCATAAAACTGATAATTTGAGACATGTATTAAGTTCATCAGCGGGAGTTGAACGTGGTATAACTGGCAGTGTTTGTCGAAAATCACCAGACAATAAAATGAGTGCGCCACCGAAGATCTGTGCGTTTCCTCTCAAATCTCGCAGTGTACGATCCAGCGCATCCAATGCTTTCTTGGGAGATATTGTACATTCGTCGCATATGATAATTTAACACGTTTGGAGTACTTTTCCCATTCCAGAGTTTTTGCTGATGTTTCATGTTGGTGCCTCAGTGTTTTGCAAATTCAACGGCAGTTTCAATGCTGAATGCGCTGTTCGGCTACCATCCAAAAGAGTTGCCGCAATTCCAGATGATGCAATGGCCAGTACAATATTATTTTGTGATCGTATGGTTGCCAAAATGAGTGAAAGAAGAAAAGTCTTGCCTTCAGTGGCGCCATCTGTCGAAAATTGGTCGTACCAACTTAGAAACCTTCGTGGGCTCACAACAACTTTGCTAAAGATCATCACATGATTAAATGCATAGTTTACGATTCTATAAAGGACATACAGACAAACAATCTTTTATATATATACATATATATATATATATATATATATATATATATATATATAATATATATTATATATATATGTATATATAGTTTTTAATCTAAAAATGCAATTGTTATTATATTATATACAAGAAATCGTGGCTGAAAGAGTTAAATGACCTAAAACTGTATTTTAGTTTAGGATAACTTTATTCGTCAGAATTTTAATTTTAAATTACATTTTACACATTTTTGTACATTCCGTTTCATTTTACTGATGGAAATCGATTGTTTTTATTGCTTTTCGTCTAAATTTGCCGTGACATTTTACATTATCTGTCGGAAAGATTTCCTTATAAGTAAATTACTTTCACTAGCCCATTGTAACGATTTCACCTAAGATTTTAATCTAAATTTTAGTATTTGTCGTGAGAAATGCTTTCTAAAATCTACCAAACAGAAACGGATTGATGTTTTTGTTGATTTGATACTCGAACGTCGGCAACTTTTTCAATACCTAGGGCAAGAACCAATGTTTTTTACAAGGCTTCACTGATACAAATGTGCAAAAATGCCAATGGATTATAAAGGTGTTTCAAAATGCGCGGCTTTTTTTAAGAATAAATAAAATAAAGATGTCCACTGTATTTGTCTGGGTATATGGACATTTAAAAAGTGTGATGTATGACATTTATAAAAATAGCTTCGTACACGGTACGACAACGGCGTTCTATGAAAAAAGTTTTTATAAAATTACGTGAATTTTATGGTTTACACAATCGTCCATTTGAAAGCGCTATTGGTCGAATTATTAAAAAATTTCTAGCGACCGGTTCCGTGGAAGATCAAAAAAGTGAAAAATACAGTCGTAGTGGTCGTTCACAAGAAAATATTGGTTTGGTTCGTGAAAGTGTTGCTGAAGATCCTGAAATGTCCATTAGACGACGTTTACAACAACTTGGACTTAGTGGATCAACAACATGGCGTATTTTACACAATTTTCAGCTCTGGAGGCATATAAGGTTCAAATAACACAGGAACTGAAGCCATTAGATTATTTAAAACGTCGTTCATTTGTCAATTTCATCAATGAACGACCAGCTGATTTTTCTCCAAAAATAACGTTTTCACATGAGGCACATTTTTACCTTGGTGGCTATGTTAATAAACAAAATTGCCGTATCTGGGGTAAGGAAAATCCACGAATTATTCATGAGAAACCTATGCATTTTAAACGAGTTACTGTTTGGTGTGCATTATAGTCAGGTGGTGTAATTGGATCGTACTTCTTTGAAAATGCTGCTGGTGAAGCTGTAACTGTCAATGGCGATCGATATCGTCGGATGATAACCGAATGTTTGTGGCCTGAATTAATGAATATTGATCTAGAGGATATGGATATACACTTTGCACGCGAATCAATTGATTGGAGAGAAAAATTTCCTAGACATGTATTCTCAAGAAACGGTGATGTTAATTGGCCACAAAGATCATGTAATTTGACACCGTTAGACTATTTTCTTGGGGGTTATGTGAAAAGTCAGGTTTATAAAAACAATCCACAATCAATTCCTGCTTTGAAAGACGAAATTATTCGTGTCATTGGTGAGATAGGGCTTCAATTATGTCAAAATGTCATTGAAAATTTTAACAGAAGAGTGGACGTCTGTGGAGCTGCGAGAGGAGGCCATTTGGCAGATATTATTTTTGGTATATAAATGTCATAACTGATACTTCAGTTACCAATAAAAAGTATTTGAAAGTGAATGCAAATTATGTGTGTTATTTATTCTTTAAAAAACCGCGAAATTTGAAGCACCCTTTATTTATTATTGTGTTAGGTGTACATTATACAATACTTTTGACGGGTATTGTATAATAAAAACGTTTCTATATTGTTTAGTTATACATAAAAACGTGTTGTCTTTGGCCTCGCGTCGCGAGGTTTCGCGGAATGACCTCATTCATATCACATACTCGTCCAATTATATTATCGCCGACACTTTCCGCCATGTACTTCCCAAATCACTATTCACACACAAACATACATATGTTTGTATATATACGACTATAAGTAGTTGTACTTTCCGCTGATTCACTCATCACAGCAAATTTTGCAGTGGATATTCTCCTAAACTTAGTTATAATCGTACTCTCATGTCTTGAAGTGTTAATCAAGTGAACTGTGCAGTGTATACATGGTACGGATCTAAGTTAAAGTAAGTACACTACTTTTTTAAATGTTTTTCTAATATGTAAAATTACGCAAAAAGGTTTCGAAATATTTCTTTTGCTATATCAAATATATATATAATTACTCCCAAGGAACAATTTTTAAATTACGCGGAAGTTTTGAAGTAGTAAAAATAAAGGTTAGCTATGATTTCACTTTTAGGAAATAACATGTTTTTAATGTGTTTTCGTTTTAATTTTGATTTTGAAATATACACCTTAATTATTAATATTCATGCTGTAATAAAATAAAATATAATTTTAGATGTCGTTATTTTTTCCTTGATAAACAATTTAAAAATTGTTCCTTGGGCTAACATATTATCACATGTGTTTGGTTTGTTTTTATATTACAATCAGTATTAATATATATACACGTTATATGTATATTATACGATAGCTATGATACCTGTTTTATATAATTTTATTTTGCTTATTTCGTAAAGTATTTATTCTTTAGTAATGCTTTGTTTCTCTCATATGTTTAAGTTCCGTTCGTTCTCAACAACAAGAAAAATAAAAATAAAAAATATCAACGAAATTGAACAAAGATTAATATTTATTGATTCTTTATTTAATAAAAATTAAAATTACAATTTATTAAACTTATTGCTAATATACTTACATATTATGTTCATTATACTTCCTTTTCGTCGAAGAAATCACCGTCCGCGGCGATTACAGCTTTTGTTATTCGGGGCATTCTTTCTATTAATTTTCTTATTACATCTAGTATAATATTATTTCATTCTTTTTGTAAAATATTTCAAAGTTTTTCCTTCGATGTTGGACATTCCTTTCTAATTCTTCTATCGAGTTTATCCCATAATGGAGTTGAGGTCAGGAATTAGAGGCGGCCATATCATTACTTTCAAAATATTTTCATTTCTCTCCGCCTCGAGGTAATTTTTCCACAACAACGACGTGTGTTTGGGGTCATTTTCATGCATGAATTCAAAATTATGACCGATTAATCGCAGGCCTGGCGGTAAAACGTGATTTTCCAAAATTTCTCGGTAATTCTCTCTTCTCATGATACCATCTATTTTTATCAAATCTTCTAACTAACTAATCAAAAACAGCCTCAGACTACAACAGAACCACCTCCATGTTTCGTCGTTGGAACTATGCAATCTGGCAACATTTTTTCTCGCGCCGATCGTCTGACGAAAATTCTTCTCTTTTGCCCGAACACTTCAAATTTCGATTCGTCACTCCACAGAACGTTCTTTCACTCATCGATTGTCCAATTACGGTGTAACCTTGTCCACTGAAGTCGTTTCTGCCTATTTCCACGTCGTAGTAATGGTTTCCGTGAGGCAACGCGACCGTGTAAATTTTCTTGCACTAATCGTCGTTTCACTGTACTCACAGAAAATTTTTTTAGCACGACCCTGATTAAATTCGGTTGTTATTTCAGGTTAATTTTCTATTTCTTTTACTAATAAATTCTTTCGTCATCAGCTTTGGAAGTATCTCTCGATGGTCTCGGCCGATTATCGAAGAATTGTGAGATTCACTCTCGATTTTTTTCACTTTTAATTTGTCAACACCGCGAACTGTATACCCATCACGATGCAAAGTAAATACCGCTGATCGTGTTCCACTATCAAGTTGCTTTCTCCGTGATATTATGTAATCAAAAATTACACTATTCGTTTACAAAATAGACAACTTCACGCAAGAACGTTCAGTGATCTACTAATGGGAACAAGGAGGTAGTATTAGGGTATTCGACTCATTTCAGGTAAATTTGTAGACTCTAGCCTCTTCTTAATGACCGTACCACTAATCCTGATTATACGAGGGTAGTTTGACAAGTAGTGAGTGTGGAAAAGAAAAACGAATTTTTTAAATACAAAATAATTTTAATTTTTCAATATATTCTCCTAAAAGAGCAATACATTTATTCCAACGATGCTCCGATGCCCTTATGCCATCTCTAAAATGCGATTCCGGAAGGTTTGCAAAATACTCATTTACGAAAACGATAAACTCGTCGTTAGACGAAAATTTCTTTCCACCTAGTGCCGTTTTCAATTTTGGAAAAAGGTGGAAGTCGGAAGGGGCTAGATCCGGCGAATAAGGCCAATGCGGTACTAATTGGAAACGCGACTCGTGGATTTTGAACATCGCAACTGTGCTGGTATGCAAGGGAGCGTTTTCTTGGTGAAACAGAATCTTTTTCTTTGCTCTTCCTGGCCGTTTAGCACGAATTTTACCATTTAATTTTTTAAAAGTTCGGCATAATATTGTCCGTTTATTATGGCACCTTTCTGAGGGTAATCAATGAGCAAAATGCCCTTTGAATCCCAAAAAATTGATGCCATCACCTTGTTTGCCGATAAAGTGGTTTTCGCTTTTTTGGAGGTGCAGAACCACGTTTAACCATTGTTTCGACTGTTGTTTAGTTTCGGGTGTGCTGTAGTGTGTCCAAGTTTCATCGCAAGTAACAAATCGCCTACAAAAATCAACCGGATTCCGTTTATAAAGGTCCAAACACTCATTGGAAATGCTCAAACGAGTGAACTTTTGATCAGTCGTAAGCAATCGCTGCACCTATCTTGCCGAAAGCTTGGAAAGGCCCAATTCTTTCGTTAAAATGTGGTGTACGCGTTCTGTTGAAATATTTACCATGTCTGCTATCTTTCTCACTTTGAGTCGTCGATCTTGCGTAATAATATTATCGATTTTTATAATCATTTCCTTAGAAGTTACGCTTTTGCGTGCTCCAGAGCGCGCTTCATTAACACAGCTTGTTCTACAACGTTTAAATTCATTTACCCATCCACTTATTGTGGCGGATGATGGAGCAGATTCACCTAATGTTTCCCGTAACTCACCTTTTATTTCGGTAGCTTTAATACTCTTAATTACGAAGTATTTAATCACCGCACGATGCCTTGCTTTTTCCATTTTAACAAAACGACGTGTTGCTTCTTTTTCAATCAGCTGTTAAAAAAAAACTAATCAACCGATTTATCTAAATATCGGAATGTAAACATATTAATAGCCAACCTAAATTACAGTGCATTTGTTTTTTTCAATTAGAGCGCCAACTATGTGTCATTCTCATTGCTTATCAAACTATCCTCGTATATAGTTGGAATTATCGTACAATGCTATTGAGATGCAATATCAGGTAATTATAGTTGTTATAAGATAAAATTGTGTCATTATATTATTTGGAGAATATATACAAATAGAATACTTATTTGAATAATAAACCTTCTTAAGAATAAGGTATAATAATACTATCGCTATTTATTGGTGTTAATATAATTTTTATGATCGTTATATAAAATTTAATCAAGTGTCCATACTTCCATAAGCAGTAGTCCAATCCATATACAATTTATGTATGAACTTTTAATATGTTAAAATATATAAACGTAGAAATAAAAAAATGAATTCATTATAAATGTACATATATACACATATAAGGAGTGAGGTTTTATATAAATAATAAAAAAATATATAAATTCTTTATGTCTTTGTTAGTGTTGTATTATCAATATGGATTTGACCATTATATGTTGTAAAACATAAAAGAATTTACATTTTTGTTAAAAAATAATATATAACATTTAATAATTTATAATAATGCATATATAATATATACAACCTCTCTTATATGTGTATGTAGATTTACAATAAATTCATTTTATATTTCTGCGTTTATGTATTTTAACATATTAAGTTAGGCAACTTATATTACATATTCTAAAGAAATTATACAGTATATTTTTATAATAATTACTTATATATTGTTAAAATGTCAACTATTTAATAGATTTTTTTTGTTTTATATAATTCATTACGTTAGTTTATTAAATTACGTTGCGTTTTAAACTAGCTGTATATCAATTTGGACAGTTCTTCGTCTCATATACCACTAGAGGCAGATTTTATGCAAGCCGAGGTATATATATTACACTATATATTTATGGTAAATAAATATATACATAGTATTATCATTAATTGTTATTATTCTTACATTTATTTGGCGTAAAATTGGAAATATGAGGTTTTATCCTTGCATTTGATTGGCACCCAACGCGAAGCTTTTAAAATGTAAATACTCTTAGTTTCAGTCTGATTCGTACCTTCACTATTATAATAATAATAATAATAATAATATGCCTTTATTTACCAAGAAGTAATTATACAAGTAATATAAATACAAAACACTCAACTTCAGATGAATTACTAGAAGTCATTCCCTGCTCTAACACCAAACCCTTAAAGTTATAAAGAAATATAAATAATAAAGTAATTGCCTAATACTAAGAACTAATAAAATCCTAACCTAATTGAATTATTCTGCCCGTGCACACAACCGTAACCCATCAAAATCATTACAATTAAACAAAGTAATATAAAAAAGTATAATAATATAAAAAAGTAATATAAAAAATTCCCTAGCATTCAAGAATAAGTTAACAATGGAAAGAGACATCACACACAAGACTGCTTATCAAATAGGTAATTAAATATAGCACGCCTGAAAGGCACCAATCCCATGGACTCGAAGTGATCATCCAAAGAATTGTAATAGTGGTAAATATTATACGTGAAGGATCTTCTAAAAAAAGTTGTGCGGTATCTAGGTAGACCAATCATATTCTTCCTTCTTACATTGATATTACGCACATCGCACCGAAACCTAATTTTATGCAGCAAGTATGGAGGACACTTTGTCAAAAGTATTTTATGATAAAGGTTCAGAGAATGGAAAGCAATGCGATTTCGTATATTCAGCCACCGCAAAGTTTTTAATTTATGTGATATTCTTTCATACTTACGAACACCAAAGATGTATCGCACACAGGAATTGTGCACTCTCTGAACCCGTCCCACATCATCGATATCCAAACAAGGGCCATACACAGGTAGGCAATAGCTAAATAACGAGAGCACCGGTAAGTCACACAGAGCCTTTTTTAATTTAATGTTAAAAATACATCTAAATGCATAAATCATCTTCAGGTTACAATAGGCGGTACTTATAACTTTCGATATATACATTCGGTAACGGGATGTATTGTCCATAATCAACCCCAGATTCTTACACTGTGCGACTACCGTCGCCCTACAACCGTTCAACGTAATTCGAAGCCCACCCCTAAACTCCTCCACATGTTTTTCCCACCTAAACACCATAACGCAACACTTATCGGGATTCAAGAGCAGGCAATGATTATTGCAATAAGAACTGATACGCACCAAGTCATTGTTGATTTTGTACACTGCCCTGGGTAGATCAGAAACAAACAATTCAAATATATTTGAGTGTCATCAGCATACATGTGTAATTTACAAAATTTGACGTTTGCGGACAGCATACTCGTGTACACTGAAAAAAGCAGTGGCCCCAAAGTTGAACCCTGAGGTACACCCCTATCAACAGGCAATAAAGATGAATCCCGATTTCCCAACCGAACCATCTGGTACCTGTCAGATAAATATGACTTCATAAACTCCAGGCAAGCCCCTCAACAATCCACATATTGCAAAATGGCCAACAAGACATTGTGACTCACCGTATCGAACGCCCTACTGAAATCCAATAACACCAGAATGCACAGTTCACCATTATCCCTGGCCCGTATGATATCATCAGTCACGTCTAGAAGCGCTGTGGAGCAACTATGCCCAGGCCTAAAACTCGATTGATGCTGGAGAATCAAGCCGTAGCTACTTAAATGATCGCTCTACTGGGTATACATAATCCTTTCTAGAATCTTGCTAAACGAAGGAAGTATACTTATGGGACTTATCATGATGGTTACTCAGAAATAAGCAAATCACCATCTCCTCCAGCTATAGTATTTAATGTATTATTTATTTTTCTAAATTTTAAATAAACTCGAGATATATATTGAATAAATAATTACTTAATTTTAAAATAAAACTTTAATAAAATAAAAGATACAAAAGATCCATATGTTTAATACACACAATTGTTTTTTTCGCAATTTTTTTTCAATGTTTACTATTACCGATGTTATAAATGTTGACATAGAAAGTCATTATAATAATAATAATAATGTTTTATTTTTAAAGCAAAGCATTTAAAGTTGCTTTTAAAAACACAAAAAAGCAATCCATATTTCTACATACACACCAAGTTGTGTAATTTACAACCAATAAAATATGTTCCTTTCTGGAACATAGTTTTTGCGTGTGAAGCAGGGAATAAGTAATTGTCAGTTCGTGTATCATATTTATGATAAAGCGTTCCTAAAAACGAAGCATAGAAGATCTATTACGTAATTGTCATAAAAAGTTACTAGCGAGTTATTTCGAAAGTGTTCCCTGTAGGAATCCCTATAGCCCAACCCAAAGACAATTTTCAGGGCCCGTTTCCGCATAAGGAACACCCTGCCCATCGCCGGCGACACTCCCCAGTGTATCACACCATATCTTACGCAAGAAACAAAACTAACGTCATAGAAAGTAAGCAGGGTACTCAAATTACAGGTTCCGAGGAGCTGCTTAAAGGTAAAACACACCTTAGTCAGTGGTCTGCATACTCCATTTATACGTGTAGACCATTTAAGGTTTTCATTAATTACCAGACCAAGGATTTTTGAAAAAGAATCGCAGTCGAACGGCTCATTGTTTATTTGTTCATGGGAAATATAATAGATCCCCATATATGTTTACTGGACTACTGATTTTTAACCAATAGAAATGTAGCATCAACACATGAAAGTTATCGTCTTCTTCTTCTTCTTGTCAATCTTCATAGATTAAATTAATTATAAAATTTAAATTACATTTCATAATTTAATACCTTACTACCTTTAGTGGTACAAAACATTTAAAATTATCAATCTATTTTTAAAATATTGACATTCTCATAACTTTTAAAATATTGGCTTTAATATCTCTACCAACAATTACACAGGCCAACCAATAAATATTTTTTAAAAACTTTTTTGAAAGTTCCACTTGTTTCTTATGTATTTTGGTGTGCTGAATCCAAATTTTCAATCAGTTTTTTTCTACCACGTACCAATTTTTCGCAATCTTTATCTTTTGTTGGATATGATAGTATTAAAATATTGGGTTGGCAACTAAGTACTTTCGGTTTTTACTGATAGAGAGCGTTGCTTTATTTTTTGTATAACGTATGTTAGTGCTGTACTTTACCGTTTGTCGCGTGATACTAGTCACATTGACGTAACTTCAAAAGCAAGTAGTGCGTGATTTTTATTAAAGCTATTAGTTGTGGGTTAATTTTAAATGGAGTGCAGAAACGAGCATTTTCGACATATTTTATTATTTTATTTCCGTAAAGGAAAGAAAGCTGCTGCGGCTCACAAAAAGATATGTGAAGTTTATGGTGCTAATTGCTTAACAGAGCGCACGTGTCAGAATTGGTATAAAAAATTCGGTTCTGGAGATTTTTCCCTCAAAGATGAGCAACGTTCTGGTCGGCCTACTGAAGTTGATGATGACCAAATCAAAGTCATAATTGAAGAGGATCGTCATATAACTGTTCGAGAGGTTGCGGAGAGGCTACATGTATCGCACACAACAATTGAAAAACATTTAAAATGTCTTGGGCTAGTTAAGGAGCTTGATATGTGGGTACCTCACGAATTGAAAGAAATTCATATAACACAAAGAACCAACTTTTGCGATATGCACCTTAGACGAAATGAAACCGACACTTTCTTAAAAAGAGTCATCAGTGGTGATGAAAAATGGGTCCTGTACAGTAACATAGTTCGAAAACGATCCTGGAACAAACACGATAAACCAGCTCAAACCACATCGAAAGCTGAATTGCATCCAAAAAAGATCATGCTGTCAGTTTGGTGGGATTACAAAGGTGTTGTGTTTTTTGAGCTGCCAAGGAACCAAACGATCAATTCTGATGTTTACTGTCAACAATTAATAAAACTGGATGAAGCAATCAAAGAAAAACGGCCAGAATTGTCAAATCGGAAAGGTGTAGTTTTCCACTAAGATAATGCAAGGCCTCACACATCTTTGGCAACTCGTGGGAAATTATTAGAGCTTGGCTGGGAAGTGATGCCACATCTCCCATACAGCCCTGATCTAGCACCATCTGATTACCATTTATTTCGAAGTTTGCAGAATTCTTTGAATGGTAAAACTTTCACAAATGACGATGACCTTCACTCGCACCTGGTTCAGTTTTTTGCTAATAAGGACCAGAAATTTTATGAGCGCGGAATCATGCAATTGAAAGAAAGATGGCAAAAGGTCATTGAGCAAAATGGCAAATATATAATTGATTAAAAACTATTCTTTGTTTAAAAAAAAAGTGTTTTATTTTATACTACAAAACCGAAAGTACTTAGTTGCCAACCCAATATATAGTTCAGTTTTAAATGTACGTAATTTATTATCAGAGAATAATTGAATAATTTAACATTTTATTATTACAATGGTAAGTTTGAATATGAATAGTTTGTTAATTATTAATCCAAAATTTTGTGTTTCCTCAATTTCTTCATGGTAAAAGTTCGAGTGTAGCTCTTCCTTTTATGTGATGCTTCTGGAGTTACTCGTAGAAGGATCCAACAGTAATCTCCCATCATGTTGACATTCGAACGACCTTAATACCGTTTCTCCATCTACTTTATATCTTGGTGGAAACGCTCCCCTTGTTCCTCACTTACACCTCCAAGATTGTCAGGGAAACAATTTAAATGTGAGTGTAAAAATTGTTTCTTCACACTCATGTTACATCCAAGTTCTCGAAATGTTTTCAACACGTTTTGAACTATATTTTCGTAATTAGGGTCTTCCTGATTGCCTAAAAACTTCAAAACAACTTGTTTAAATGCACCCTATGCTACTTTTCCTTTCAATTTCATCGCATTTACGAAAATAGGGTCATCAGTTTTCGAATGTCAGGGCCAACAAATATGCCTTCCTTTAACAAACAGGAAATTTCTGACACAAATATTGAAAGCAAGGTTCTGATTTTTATACAGCCTTAACGAATTGCTTCATTAGGCCTAATTTTATGTGCAGTGGTGGAAGCAGTATTTTTTGAGGATTTGCCAAGCTCCCAGGTTCTAAATGCTCTCTCGAAGACCATGCTATTCTTACAACGTTTACAACGCATAAATAACGTAAAGTAAACGAGGACGAGGACACTTTACTTCCTATGGTATTTAAAAGTTCATTGTCGGATTCAGCACTTCAAAAAACATAAAGGGGGACCAAATTTATAAAAAAAAGTTTTTTCATGGTTGGTCTGTGTTATTAGTTATTTAAATTACTTTCCCATAGACTTAAAATACACCGAACACATATTAAACACAGGTACAAATAATATCGAGTTTAGGATTTGTTCACCGAAGGTGGCAGTTTCTTGGGTAAACAAGAAAATTCAAAAACTTCGCTGAAAAATCCTTTAAGATGGATTTGTCGTGTTACAAATGCGATATATAATAAGATTCTAAGCACTTTCACGATTTAAAATTTAATTTTTTCGTTTCAGAATGGAGCTGGATCTTCTACTAAAGGAGTTCACCTACATTCTGGTTCGATCCTTCGAAGAGAAACTGAAATTTTGGCAAAAATATCTCGAAGATCGTCCAGAAAAATTAAACGCGAGCAAACCAGGATCTGCATTAGCCACGGCAATTTCTGCTATACCACAAGTAGGCAAGCCATTGGCCAGTGCAGTTAGAGAAGGTGACTCGTTCGTACAGAATCGTGCAGAAAAGCAAAATGCTCAAATTATGGCCGAAATTACCTACTTTTTTGATAACAACAAGGACGCTTTTCGAATAATATTAATCGAAGGAGCCTTCGATATATTTTGCAGATACGAATACCAATTTTCTTTGGTCACGTGCAATGGAGGTCCTCTGAGGGCGATGCAGAAGTTGGGAAGTGACGCGACTTACAGGATATTTTCATTCTTAATGGAAAATAAGGCTGTCAAAAACTTAACGCCGGAAATCGTAACTACAGGTGTGGTGTTGGGAAAGTCCCAGCGTAATTCTAAAAAAGTGATTAAAAGTGGTAGAACTTTAGTTATAAATGAGGAGAGCATCACCACAGAAGATTTTTTCTCAAGAACGGGCATTCGAATCGTAGAGGATGATATAATAACTTATTATGGAAATAAAAATACTATACGTGCATTGCGGCATAGATTAATGTTCCCATGGGAGAATCAAGAAAAAGTCATAACAACGTACGAAATAGACAATCCGGAATATTATCATAAGTACCAATTAATTAACAAAGACAAAGATGAGGAAATAGAGCTGATACGACAGTTTGTAGCTACCAAAAATCCCATGGAAGATCTAAAAGAATTCATACGCGTAGAAGGTGACGAACTCGAAATATTAGTACGAACCGCCACGTTGGAAATAAAAGAAATACAAGAAAAAGGTATAGTTGAAAATACGCAACACCATCATGAAACCAGAGAAGTTGTCGTAAAAGCCGAAGAATCCATAATCGCCCATTTGAACAGCATGATATTGGAAACATTCAAAGTGAGTCTGGAGGAAGATCGTAAGAAGAGGGAGGAATACGATCGCAAAAGACAGGAGACGGAGGATCTCAGAAGACAGGAAGAAGAGAGGAAAAGATTGGAAGAAGAAGAACGGAAAAGGCGAGAGGATGAAGAGCGAAGAGCCAAAGAAGAAGAGGAGAGAAGAATTAGAGACGAGGAAGATCGTAAAAGGAAAGAGGAAGCCGACATGGTACTTGCCCAAATTAAAGAGCAACAGGATAATGTGGTCGTTATTGACAAAGCGAAGATTCAAAAAGAAGCCAAGAGAGTGGAGAAACAAATTGAAAGAGAAGGAAGACGTATTGTTGATCAAATAAGGAAGTTCAAGTTTTGATAAATGTTAATGACGAAAATTGTGAATCTGAGAGAGACATTGTGCCAAATTATTTTCCATATTTTATATTGATTTTTGTGACTATTATGTCGAATAATTACATTATTTTGCTCATGTATAATGTGTACTTAATTAAACATCGAATGAGATTTTAGAGAGAGATAAACTTTTCTTCAACTTACTTCAATTTAAAGTCAAAACCATATTGAAGTAATTTTAACATTAATTGTTACATTATGAAATTATAAAATGTATATTGTACAAGTCTTTAAGATGCGTTTAGAAATTAAAGGGGTTGGAAAAGATATACTATAAGTAGTAATTGTGTAATTTTAAAAAACAAGTTCATTTGTATCCAGGATGTTTCAAAGTAAAGTAGTGCTTGGATCCCAGTCGAATTATAAAAACAGTCTGATTACAGAACTCATTTGAAATGATATCTGTAACTCACATTCTTTCAGATTATAGAATTCAAAAATTCAAATTTATTAGGCTTACACGACTTTTTATTGAAACAACTTCTAGAATACATAGAGAAAAATAAAGACATACAGAGCAAATGCGTTTATAAGTATGTAATACATACAGTGTGTGTCAGCCAAATGGAATAAATTCGATTATAATTAAATGGAAGGGTGTTCGAAAAAACGCTCGGACACGTCGATTGGAATTTTAAGTTGCGTATTTTTTTAAATAAAAAGTTTATATACAGGGTGTGTCATGTAAAAGTGGTCAATACCAACTTTCTTATTTTAAATGCAATACCTTGTCAAATATTAAATTTTTGGATTCTTTAGAAAATTCCAGACATATTTCATGTACAATGTCCTATACCAATCTTCGACTGTTTCGGAAATATTAAATGTTTTCAGATTAATTTGAAAAATTTTTGACAATGTAAAAAATAAAAAAAAAACATTAATGTCACTGTAGGAGATGTTCAAAATGTTCGCCGCAAACGTCTTGACAACATCCTAATCTTAAATAAAAATTTTGTCTAACGTTGCTCAACATCTCAGGTGTGACCGATCTAATCGCAACTATTATTCGTCTTCTTAAGTCAGCTAAGTCGAGGGCTTTAGTTTTGTATACTATACTCTTGACATATCCCCATAAGAAGAAGTCTAATGGCGTTAGATCAGGGGATCGTGCTGGCCATTCCATCGATCCTCGCCTACCTATCCACCGATTCGGGAATATTTGGTTGAGGTACTGCCGGACATTAATTTGGTAATGGGGTGGTGCTCCATCTTGCTGGAACCACATCGTATTTGCTGGAACTTGTGGGTTTGCTAGATCAGGATATAAGTTTGTCAAAGCTGGCACGAGATTATTTTGAAGCAATGCTAAATAATTGTCGCCATTCAAATTTCCATCAATGAAAAAAGGACCTACGATATGATCTCCAACAATTCCTGCCCAAACATTAACCTTCTCAGGGTATTGCGTATGTTCTTCCCTCATCCAGTGGGGATTTTCCCTGGACCAATAG
>JAVIWB010005724.1:600000-801838 GCA_031893035.1 Dermolepida albohirtum | reverse complement strand
AATTCAGAATATATAGCATTGTTTATATAAATAATGCTCTATATCGTCTATTTCTGAGTAACTAGAATACAATTACGCTAATGCTTCTATAATTATGTCGATCATACAGCACTTGGAATATAAACAAATACAAAAAAATATACGACACGACTTTAGGCATTTAGGAAGTAGGAAATATACAAAACCTCTCACGAAATGATAAACAAATGTAAACATCTGTATAGTAATGAATATTTAATTCTAATTTTTAGTCCGCCTTTAGAATATCTGGTGCATAAAGTATACAATACATAATGGCGTACTTCCTGGGATTGAAAACGTTTTTTATGAATGAACTATGTGAGTTTTACTATCACAAAAAGTGTTTATATTCAATAAATTAATAATTTCATAAATATAGAACGTTGTTTCATTACTTAGAAGAGCTTATTAGATGATTTTTATTTGTGTTTACGAAGGCAGTTTTGTTTTTAATTGTTACTAGTATAAATGAGAGAATTGAAGGAATTTTTACAGAACGCGAGAGAAATAAATTAGAATACTATTTTATTTAAGAAAAATAGTATTCTAAAATAATATATCTGATGTATGTTTGACTTTTTTATAAAGAATCATACAAAGAAAGAATTCATCACAACTGTACATAAACATAATTTCAGACTAGGAATTCGTGTTGTAGAAATCGGAACTTTTTACAGTATATTCAAATCGACATTATTGAAAGTCGAAACATTTTCTTTCGATAACTAGAAAAACTGGGAGCTAAAGTTACTATTTTTCCCAATACATTTCTTTTTATAACTTTTCGATTTTCAAAGAAACTATATGACAAAACTTAATCTGAGAAGCACTATATTCTAAGTTTGAAAAGAAGTTCTTGGAACAAAAAACTCTAATGTCATTTCGCCCAGCATTTATATTACATTGAACGATTTTATAAAGACAAGCTAGACCGATAGTTTAGTTTCTGGTAAATACTGTGGACGAAGAAAATGCTGAACTTCGTACGTATACATATTTAATTGTAGAATAGAAAACTTATTTAAATAATGACGGAATATAAAAAAGGCAACTATTTTAATACAAGGTGGGCAAATTTGAGGTGAGGAAATAAATTGACTTAAAAACACTCTTTTTTTTTGACAAATTCAGTTTTTTTTGATACCAATGTAAAGTAGAAATATGGGAATTAATAATGGAATATGATGTCGGGCAAATGTCCACATCTAGCACGTCGGCAGACGTCCGCTGTTTCACAAAATTTGGAACCACATTTTACAACAAAGCTTCGCTTGTCTCGTCAATGCAGCGCCGAACTTCATCTTTCAGAGAGTCAATTGTTTGTGGTTTGTTCACGTAAATCCGGTCTTTCAAATGGCACCAGAGAAAATAATCCAGCAGCGTTAAAATACAAGAACGAGGCGGCCAATTGACATCGCCAATCGCCATCAGAAATTTCTCAGGCAATAACTGCATTGTTTGGCCGGCTGTGTGTCTGGTGGCGCCGTCTTGCTGAAACCAAAAGTCACTGATGTCAACATTAGCCAATTTTGGCCACAAAAAATCGGTTATCATAATTTGGTAGCGCAGAGAATTCACGGTGACGGCGTTTCCTTGCTCATGTTCGAAAAAATACGGTCCGATAATGTCGCCTGACCACAAACCGCCCCATACGGTCACATTCTTTGGATATAATGGTTTTTGGAGGACTGTTTGTGGATTTTGTGAGCCACATATGCGACAATTATGTTTGTTTACATAACCGCCTAATTGAAAATGGGCCTCATCACTATAAGCGTGAAGATGAAGATCTTTATGTAAAATGTTGCGCAAAGTGCCTCTGGTGATGCTCAATTGTTGCGAACGTCGACGAGTTGATGTTTCAGGCTCATTCTCAACACTTTGCTGTACAGCGGCTATGTTTGCATCACTACGGCCACTACGAGCGTATTGTTTTGGTCTATTGTTAGCAACAGTACCGTGAGCCTCGAATTTAGTGATTAAATTACGCACAACGGTCTCAGAAGGAGCCTGATTACGAGGAAAACCTGCTCGAATTTTACGAAGTGATACAGTAAAATTTTCACCATTTCGATAGTAAATTTTCACAATTAAAATTCTTTGTTCAAGAGTGTGACGTTCCATGGTTCAAATTTCCCAACTATTTACTAAATAAATGTCAATGAATGACAGCTCAATTCTTGACATTTCATCATTTGACAGCCAATTTACTTCCTAACCTCAAATTTGCCCACCCATTACCATTAAACAACATATGTTTTCGACTATAGAAACCTAAACCAAACATTCATTAATAAAATTCTAAAAATATTTAATGCTTCTAATTTATGTTTACAATGCTTCAAAATAATTTGCATCACATTCTATGTATCTATCCATTCTTCGAAACTAGCTATCAAACCAACTCGTCCACGTTTCTTCTGAAAGCTGGGCACGCTCATCATCTACACCTTAAGAAGATCTTCAAAAATCTTTCTCACTTTCAACCTGTTCTTCAAATGAGGAAACTATTTTCAGTACTTCGGAAACTCTGACCATGCACTTGTGGTCGATTTTATGGCGACTATCTTTTGTATTTCCTGTAGTATGCGTGCCGCAATACCTTTCACAGTAAGGAAGGACATGGGGGCCCTCTTTTTAACGAGTCAAGCTAAGCTAGATGTTGACGTCTGCCAAGGTGCTGTAAATATTATGCAACGAGTGTAGAGGCTAGAGATCCTGTAATTCTTGAATACAAAACATAGAATAACAGGAAAATAAAACGTATGAAATAATAAGAACTACATCTAAATATTGAAAATATTAAATATCGTAATAAATTTAAATAGATACATATCCAATAAAAGTACAGGGCTTAACTACAGTAGCAGCAGTTAAACCCTGAAGATATCTCATATAAGGGGTGATGAAACGTTGATAGCTGAGTTATCGAAAACGAGGTTCCAGCTCGGATGCCAGGGTGGAGAAAGTATGGACAATGACCGCGGAAGTCTAAGAACCAGAATTGGTTTAAGTAGTTTTAGAAAGAAAGATTTAATTTAGACCAAATTGTTGAGTTTGTTTAAAATGTTTAACTACGTTAAATGCCACATAGTTTATAAAGTTGAGATTAATCTTTTTATTTATTTTAATGTTGTGCTTAATTGGATGGTAAACCTAGTTTAGTCAAAAGAACAAAAGCTCAAAAGTCTATAAAAGAATTCACACGAAAAGTCCCAATTTTTAATTATTATTCTGCATGCAATAACAACGTAGATTTTATTTTCAAACATTGTTTAAACTTCCTTCAATAAATACAAATAAATGGGGTAAATAAAGGCTGATAGAACATATTACAGTAATATACAAATATATTTAAGAGTATTATATTTTATATTTTCCAAATAGGCGTACGAATATACATACTTATATGTAAGTAAATAAACATAATATATGTACGTGCGTATGAGAAGATAAGATTATATATAACTAGTACGAAGGATCTTTCTAGGATAAAAACCAAATCAGAAGTGTAAAAGGAATTTATCTCACACAAAAATCCCTATCTTTAGCGTAAATTGTTCCTTTAAGTTGGGCGAATTGAACAATTGTTACGGTCAAATGGACCCTCTTCCGGTCACTCCATTGTTCAACGAGCTGTTCTCACTTTATCTATAGAAAATCTA
This sequence comes from Dermolepida albohirtum, assembly GCA_031893035.1. Lineage (NCBI taxonomy): Eukaryota > Metazoa > Arthropoda > Insecta > Coleoptera > Scarabaeidae > Dermolepida > Dermolepida albohirtum. Next base: position 798,152 of record JAVIWB010005724.1, on the reverse strand, counting down.
CAACATCCGATTGTCATTTCCAGTTCACACAATACCATTCAAGCTTACAAGAAACAAGAAACTATATTTTTTGTTGAAATTCTTTTTCCTTATTTGTTACATTTAAGAGCTTTTCAGATATATACATATAGGGTGAGAAATTGAGAACACTTTTCCCAAGAAGATATTTTTATACATCGTCTACATTAATTGAATTTAAATGTTACCTACAAATATATAATTGTATTTACAACCACACAATTCTGTTTAAAATATACTCTGATTTCAATTAAGCTCTTAAGGAAAAGTTCTACATTAGTACATTTTATTATTTGTACTGTTTAATATAAAATTAACATTAAATAAAAGTTAAAAACTACTTTTCAATTTTAACATTTTACTAAGAAATAAATAAAATACTGTCTAAATTTCACACTATATATATATATATACATATATATATATATATATATATATATATATATATATATATATATATATATATATATATATATAGTGAAATGTGGTGGAATTTTACAAAGTAACGATTTAATAATCAATATTTAATATTTTATAAAATAAGATACTTATTGTAAGACAAACAGCTGTTTGTTTTTTGTTTTACATTTTGAATGAACAATTGACAGAAAATGGCTTCTAAGAATTAGTATATTATAAAGTATTGTTAATAATAATATTATACCCATAAGGATGTATCATAATATAGATTGTATGACAAATTACAACATTTTCTGAAAGCAGCCTTGTATCTTTTCATTTGAAAACCGAGGATAAATATAATAATAATATTAATAATACTAATCATCCATCCCTTTATATCCCACAACAGCTTAACGCCTATTATTGAGTCGGCATTCGTCTAAACGGGAAAGGACACCCATACCCAAGGCCTCCGTCGTTATATGCCAGTAATTTACCACCGAGCTACCAATCGGTTAATATCGTATAGTGAGGTGACCAACAGAGAAGATAATGTTTAAAATGAAGTCGTTTTATTATTATTTTATATTATGTTTTAGATTAAGATTACGTATATTTGAATTATTTTTTCAGTAATTTCTTTGTAAGAAAATTTTTTAAAGTTGCTTTGCTTAATTTTATGTTGCGACTATCTTTGTATTCGTATTCTACAATTCTCTCTTTGCAAAATAGAAGGAAAATCATTTTAAAGTATCATAATTTTAAGTGTTTAACTTTTCATCACTCTCATTTGATCTACGAGGATATTTTAACGGAAAGTGGGTCTTAAAACGAAATACTTGGTTTATCGCAACGATTTTCTTTGTTTTTCAACATATTCCTCTTGCTCTTCCTCATTAATACATTTAGCGGAATGGAGTGTCATTATAACACTTTTATATTCAAGATTGAAGAAATACTGTTCTACTTCGTCAACTTCCTCGGCTGCTTTCTTTTCCGAAAAAAGGACTGAATTAAGCAAATATTGGTTGGAGCACAACCTAGAATCGTAATTGATCCAGCTTTTTCCGAACAATATGATTGGTTTATGACGGTGCATTGTCCTAATCGAATAGCACTTTCTTTTGAGTCATTTCGGGTTTTTCTTCGGCAATGACAACTTTCCAACTTCAACTTGTCCAAAAAGGCAGTATAATATGTCTCGTTTACAGTTCGGCCCTTCATAAGACAATCGCTGAGACGTATTCTCCTCGAATCGCATAATATAGCCACCATTCAGCCTGAGGAAACGTTTTGGCCTTCTTTATCAGAGGGCTGCCATGATATCGTTGCGGAGATTACAGTTTCGACTTTGACACATAGTAATGGAGCCACGTTTCAACGATTGTAACTAACGACGCGAACAATCTACTGAATTAATGTTAAAGAGCTTCAAATTTTCATTAGAAATTCGTGACCTTTCACGTTTTTAATTTAGATTTAGTAACGGTGGCACACACCTGGCAGAGAGTTTAGAAATGTCTAATTTAATCGATATGTCCATAGTCTTGACAACCTGCTTTACTTACACTCTTCGGTCACCTATCAAAACATCATGAACTCTTCAGCCATATCTGGAACATGTTTTGGTGGTCCAGAATGTTCTTTATCTTCGAAATTCGTGTCGATGCATTTAAAGTGAACAGCCCAACGACAAATCGTTGCCTTCAAGGGAATATTGTTGCTCAATGTTTGCTACATATCTGCCAAAATACTCAAAAAACAAGTACTGAATTGTACCACGAATAGCGACTTTATTCTTTTTTCAAATTTCACTAAACACGTCTTCTTTAAGGTAAATCTGATGGAGCCCGTGGTTGATTAACTTAATCATTTAAGATTTATATATACTGTATATGTATTTCGACAACTAAGTTGTCGTCATCAGCAGATAATCAAAGAATTTCACATCTGGAAACAACGGCAAAAACCCGCACGAAACAAATTCGATCTGTATGATCGAAAGCCAAAACGACAATGTGCTTTTGGTTGATGACAACTTAATTGTCGAAATATGTATACGAATACGAAAATTAATGTGGAATAGGGTTATATATCAACATTAAGTGATTACGTCTCCTTTAAATAACTGTATCTGCCAAACTAGACGCCAGGCGATATTGAAAATTTAAATTGCCTTTTGCAAACGCATGGTCTACTCGAAAATAAATACTAATTTTTTTCACAAACACTCTTTGTGAACGAATCATCGTTGTACTTATTTCCTTCTATCCTAGAAAAATTATACAGGACTCTTCCTTTTTAATACTTATTGGTATATTGACGATATTATCATGCTATTTATTGAATGCGAATTATTAGCAAGAAAACAATGCAAATAGCGATATTGTACAGTTTTTTTTTACATTTCCAAGCACGTAGTTCATTAGACTACAGGAAAACATATCTATCTGTTCCTAAACTCACATTTAAACAGATCAGTTCTTTCTAAAAATTTATATACTTCATATCAAAATATATTATATACACATTAAAGGATTCTATTACATCTGAAAGCAGTCATTTTCTAACTTCATTCTATTTAGTAGTTGCAGCTGCTCCCATAATGTTACAAAATAATTTTAGACTATATACCAAACTTTTATTGCTCTTATTAAAAAGTAATCTTCATAATAGCTTTCCTGCTAGTAATTTGCACAATTCGACACAAAAAGTAAAAGCAGATTACGTGAAATAAATGTACTTCCTTTCTCTTGATGCAATTCGCAAAGCATATTTGTATCTCAGAGCCACCCATAAAAAATACTAAAGAAGGGAAAAGTAATTAAATACTTTTAAAGCTAATATATTTACACGTGAACAAATTAATTGTATGTAAGTAGATATTTATCTACACAAGTTATTATCATTAACACTTTATTTTATACGTTAAACTGGTGTTTTACAAGTCATAAAATATTCTTTCGCTTACAGAAATTTCAATTAGTAGCAATTTGCAATGAACTAACAATTTCAATAAATTGTAATTTCCGTGAGAAAAAAATCGAGTGAATGAAATACGTTTCGCTGAACACTTGATTTAAACTTATTACTTTGACATTAACTGAGAGACTATTTCAATAAATAATATGTGAATATTTTATATGTTTTATATTCGATATTACATAAACTATTATAGCAAACAGTCTAGGCCATGAATTAGAAGCACGATGTGTTTAAAAATTTAACTCACACGTATACTCTCTGGCCAGAATATTACAGCTACCTTGATCGTTTTTAACTTCTCTTTATTTCAACTAATATAATTCAAATATAAGCGAAGAAACCGAAAGATATGCCATCTAACGATTATTTAGTAAAGGCTGTTTCAAATTTCGTGTTTTTTTTTAAAGAATAAATAAAACACATAATTTGCATCCACTTTCAAAAACTTTTAATTGGTAATCGAAGTATCAGTTATGACATTTACATGCGAGAAATAATACCTGCCAAATGGCCTCCTCCTACAACTCCACAGACGTCCAGTCTTTTGTAAAATTTTCAATGGCATTTTGACATAATTGAGGCTCTATCTCACCAACAAAACGAATAATTTTATCTTTCAAAGCAGGGATTGATTGTGGATTGTTTTTATAAATCTAACTTTTCAAATAACCCCAAAAAATAGTCTAACGGTGCCAAATCACATGATCATGGTGGCCAATCAACATCACCGTTTCTTGAGATTACACTTCGTGGAAATTTTTCTCTCAATAAATCAATTGAGTCGTGTACAAAGTGAGTGTAGCGCCATCCTGTTGAAACCACATATCCTCTAGATCAATACTCATTAATTCAAGCCACAAAAATTCGGTTGTCATCGGACGATATCGATCACCATTGACAGTTACAGCTTCACCAGCAGCATTTTCAAAGAAGTAAGGTCCAATCACACCACCTGACTATAATGCACTCCAAACAGTTACTCGTTTAGGATGCATAGGTTTCTCATGAATTATTCGTGGATTTTCCTCACTCCAGATATGGCAATTTTGTTTATTAACATAGCCACCAAGTTCAAAATATGCCTCATCGGAAAACATTATTTTTTGAGAAAAATCAGCTTGTTGTTCATTGATGAAATTGACAAATGAAGGACATTTTAAATGATCTAATGGCTTCAGTTCCTGTGTTATTTGAACCTTATATGCCTACAGAGTTAAATCCTTGTTAAAATACGTTAAATAATATGTTGTTGATCCACTAAGTCCAAGTTGTTGTGAAGGTCGTCTAATGGACATTTGAAGATCTTCAGCAACACTTTCACGAACCAAACCAATAGTTGTAGTGAACGACCACTACGACTGTATTTTTCACTTTCTTGATCTGCCACGGAACCGTGTGCCTGTAGTTGATTAACTTAATCGCTGTAGGTTGATATATAACCCCTTTCCACATTAATTTTCGTATTCTGTGTACGTATTTCTACAACTAAGTCAGCAGATAATTAAACAGCGTTGCACTACGGCAAAATACCCGTACGAAAACAAATTCCGCACACGATCTGTACCGTTGAAAACCAAAACGCACACTCGGTTTAATTATCTGCTGATGATGACAACTTAGTTGTCGAAACACGTATACAGAATACAAAAATTAATATGGAAAGGCGTTATATATCAACCTTCAGTGATTAAGTCATAGATTGTGAGAAAGTCCGCTAAATCTATTAGAAAAATTTAAAAGATCTTTTCAGTCGATATGGTCAATCAAAACGTGCTATCCCTTTTTCCACATATAAGAATAGCTACAAATGTTGGCTCAAGAAAAAACACATAATAACTACCAGAAAGTTTAGATAAAAGCCACTTTATCACACTCAATTACTAACAACAGTAAACGAACGATACCACTGAAGATATGAGGATCGAGATTAATCATTAATAGAACAAATTCATCAAATAATTAGTAAATTTAATCAGAGAATTTAGAACATGTTATATTATAATTATAAGTTTATATAGGTATCTGCAATTAACACGACAAATAGCATTATGCAAGCTATTAGAATTAACTTTAAAAAAATTTTATTTATTACCATTATTGCAAAGTTAACTGGACAATTGATCAATACCATAATGTATTGAAAATTTCAAAGTTAGATGATAGGTATCTTCATAAGTGGTATTCCATTACTTTCAAGAGCAACAATTGTAGATCATGGATATTAGAATTAACGAATTGGGAAATACTGAAATTCATATGCATTCATTTTGTTTTAGTACCATAAGTATCAAGTACGAGGATAGTTTGACAAGTAGCGAGAATGGAAAAGACAAACGAGTTTTTTAAATACAAAATAATTTTTATTTTTCAATATATGTATTCTCCTAAAAGAGCAATACATTTATTCCAACGGTGCTCCAATGCCCTTATGTCATCTCTAAAATGCGATTCCGGAAGGCTTGCAAAATACTCATTTACGAAGATGATAAGCTCGTCGTTAGACGAAAATTTCTTTCCACCTAGTGCCGTTTTCAATTTTGGAAAAAGGTAGAAGTCGGAAGGGACTAGATCCGGCGAATAAGGCGCATGCGGTACTAATTGGAAATGCAACTCGTGGATTTTGGACATCGCAACTGTGCTGGTATGCGAGGGAGCGTTTGCCATTCCTGGCCGTTTAGCACGAATCTCAACATTTAATTTTTGTACAAGTTCTGCATAATATTATCCGTTTATTGTGGCACCTCTCTGAAGGTAATCAATGAGCAAAATGCACTTTGAATCCCAAAAAATTGATGCCATCACCTTGTTTGCCGATAAAGTGGTTTTCGCTTTCTTTGGAGATGCAGAACCACGTTCTAACCATTGTTTCGACTGTTGTTTAGTTTCGGATGTACTGTAGTGTATCCAAGTTTCATCACGAGTAACAAATCACCTACAAAAATCAACCGGATTCCGCTTATAAATGTCCAAACACACATTGGAAATGCGCAAACTAGTGAACTTTTGATCAGCCGTAAGCAATCGCGGCACCATCTTGCCGAAAGCTTGGAAAGGTCCAATTCTTTCGTTAAAATGTGGTGTACGCGTTCTGTTGAAATGTTTACCATGTCTGCTATATCTCTCACTTTGAGTTGTCGCTCTTGCGTAATAATATTATGGATTTTTATAATCATTTCCTTAGAAGTCACGATTTTGGGTGCTCCAGAGCGCGCTTCATCAACACAGTTTGTTCTGCCACGTTTAAATTCATTTACCCATCTACTTATTGTGGCGGATGATGGAGCAGATTTACCTAATGTTTCCCGTAACTCATCTTTTATTTCGGTAGCTTTCATATCCTTAATTACGAAATATTTAATCACCGCATGATACACTGCTTTTTCCATTTTAACAAAACGACGTGTCGCTTCTTTTTCAATCAGCTGTCAAAAATAAACTAATCAACCGATTTATCTAAATATCGGTATGTAAACATATAAATAGGCAACCTAAATTACGGTGCACTTGTTTTACCAATTAGAGCGCCACTTATGTGTCATTCTCACTACTTGTCAAACTATCCTCCTAAATGTAAACATTTTCTTTAAAATGTTGCTAGAATAATGTATGTTTTCTATATATCTTTTTAAACAAATTATTACATTACGTAATTAAATAATATAAATTTTGTAGAGTATAGGAATCTATTCTTTCTAGCGATTATTATAATTTTCATAAATCTAACAATATACTGTAATTTAATTCTATTATTAATTAGACGTGCATTTGAAAAGTATATATTTATAATACTAGTAGTAAGAAGTAGCAAAGATGGATATTAACAACGTTTACAAATAACATCAATTAATATTTTAGAATATAATTAACTAAAACTGTCTACTATTTTTTTAATGTATCTACAAGGTTTATTTTATGAACAGGATCTATATATAATTTCAAGGATTCACAAATAAACATCACCGACGATATTTTTGTAAAATGCTTTATGACACGCTTTTCTACAACCACAACAATCAGAAATATTAATTAGGCTGAAGGTGTTAATTTGAAATTTATTTACTTTCCATTTTAATGACACCGTAAACATTATTACGGCTTCATTGATAGTTTTTAAAACGCATTTTAGAATGCTAATAGTCCGGAAAATAGAGGTGCTTAAAATTTCTCTAATATAATATAAATATAAAACGATTGCTTCAAAAAACATTCTATATAAGGGAACCCTGCATCTCAATAGATGTTTTAAATGTTACGTCCTAAAATTGTGGTACGAGAAAATACAAAATAAAGTCTTGAAACTCTTTCCTTTTCTAAAATACAATTGGCTTTTATTCATATAAGCCAATTATGAAGGAGTTTTTCTTACATATGTTGAGACATCTTACAATGGTAGCACTATTAAGTACGGGAGTAGGTTGAAAAGTGCATGAAATGACCTATAGATGGCACAGTTTCAGGCTGTTTCTATGGTGTGTCGATAAGTTGTTAACAGTGTCATCTATAAAATTTTAAATAGCTATCAGTTTCACTGTAACGATTGTTTGTTAAAAATGTGCTTCAGTTTTAGATGAGATGGATAGTGTTAAAATTCAGGCTTTTTCTTATAAGACTTATCAGCGACAAATATTTATAAAGAGGTGAAGGATACTCTGAAGAAGTCGGTTTCTCCATTTTCCACTACTGTTAAGTTCAGTAGTTCAAATATGCTCGTACAACTTTTAGAAATGTAACCACGTATTGGACGTCCGAAATTTTCTGCAATACCAGAAATTGTTAAAAAAGCTCGCATCATGGTGTCAAAATACCACAAACTTCTCCAAAGAACGCCCAAAGTAGCTTTTAAATCTAGAGTTGGCTATGCAGATACATTGGTTCTTCTCCTCCACCCCCATAGAAGGCGATGCCTGACAATCCAGCACTCCACACAAGCATTGTTGATATGACAAAAACTAAAGAATTAGGCCTAGATTTGTTACCACAGTCACCTTATCCACCAGATATAGTACTGTCGAATTATCATGCTAAAAAGAATATCTTACAGGAGAAAATTTTAATACAGAGGACATTATTTCTAATAATATATTCAGTCAATACGTCAACAACGCTATCCATCTCCTTACAATTAATTCTTTGGTTATTCATTTTACTATTCGTTTCCGGAGTCTTTGCAGGTTTCGACGGTCCTGATCACTAATTATCTTCGGTGACTATATAATCGCATTAAAATTGTAAAATGCAGCGGAAAAATTAGGTTCTCGAATGCGTATTGTTTTCCGAGAAATAGCAGGCAAGACTTCATATGTGTTCAGCTCTTCGAAATAAATATTCTATTGCACCACCGCTTACACATTTTAGAATTTTACTTTTAAAGGCATTATTCACACCGCTGCAAGTTTCAAATCAGATATAAGAAATTAAAAAAGATTTAAAATATAAAGTTTTTAAAAAGGTTGTATTACTAATCGAGTTTAACTTCCAGCCAAATAATTCTCGTACATGCATTGCTTGTAAAATATGTAAATAAATAAACATAAAAAGAACATGAACTAACAAAATTTAGTCAGGATACGTTGGGCTATGAAAAAAGTTTTTTATGGTTAAAAAGAAATAATATTTTACAGTAACAAGGTCCCCAACCAAGTCACTTGAAGTCCGCGTTCAGTAAAAACCCTACTTAAATTTTTCGTAGCTGAATGATATAATAAGGACGTAAGCTTTTGTCAATATTTAGTTGAAGTAACAAACGAATAAAATATAACAATAATTAATTTATTATTTCCGAATCGAAATCATTATATCGCCCTACGTTCTTCAGTGTATACTTTATGACATAGATTTATATTTCTATATTGACAGCATTTTAAATGAAGCATTGTAGAAAATCAGTAAACTGAATTTGAAGAAAAAAAAGCATTCAACCTAATTAAAACCGCAACGTTTCGATATCTCGGACACTTAATGTAGGAAACGTAATAATACCTGCTTAAGTGAAGGTTTTTATTTAGAAGTCAGGTTTCGAGACACGAAAAACTTATTTTTCACCTCTTCAAACTAATTAACAAACTACCACAATTATCATCGAAAGACATTTTAAGTAATACTCGAAATAATACTTAAAATGTTTTTGTTCTTTTAATAAAAAAAGCGTTCTATTAGATTTCTTTAAATTTGTTAAATCATTTAACCATTTATGTTCTGTACAATAATACGAAGATTTAGTAACTCTTTCATATTCTTTCATAAATTCTCGTATTTATAAAATTACATTCTACTTCTTTAAATATATATACGAGTATATATAAACCCTGAACATAATCGGTTTAATATAATTAATTTGAGAAAACTAAATTATTTAATAAACGTATTTGAATGGAAAACTTTTTAAAATGAACCAAGTAAGCTGAATTAGATGTACATAGAACGTAAGACAAAATAAAAACCCTGTCTAAACTAATATTAAAATAAAACAATGAATATTTAAAGAGTATATTTACATTTATTTAAATATTCAAATGTATTCTCATAAAATTTTATCCTGATACGAACTTATTAGCAGAACATTCACATTATGTCATAAATTATATCATTAAGTAAATCAAATGAATCTTAAAAGCCAATAAAACTCTTTTTCATCCCTTTAACGTTAACGTGGTTCCACTTAGGCAAGGACATCTTCAACAGGGCCTCCCACACCAACTGAAGATGCTAATAAACTTTCACTCCTACCTGTAATAGTTACTATAAATATCTGAGGAGGTGATTCTTCAGCATTAGCTCATGTGAAGACATCCACTTTGGATGAAATAAAAGATTTTGTGTGTGGGCATATATTTAATAAAAGATGAGATTATTCGTGGTAAGTGTTTTGAGTGCGAAACGATATAGAAATTTCTCAATTATTGGTGAAAAAAAATCGAATTATTGTCATGATTTATGCGTCGTTTTTCAGGCCTGTATTGCATTGATCGTCTGTTCGGCTTCAACTGCCAATGCTGGAGCGATTACTAAGAGAGATGGTAAAGCATGAATTACTTTTTTTTATACATTTTCAAAATTTTATTAGTTCCCAATTAATATTGTTTAATTTTAAAATTAATTTTTTGTGTTTTATACATTGTATTTTATATGTAAACATGCATATATTTAATTGATATTGAATAATATTCTTAATCTAAAGCATTTTAGTGTGAAAATTGAAATATTGCAATCAATATTCACACTAATAAGCTTGTGGTATTTTTTACATTTTTTATTTTCAATGTTTGAGTTTATTATTCTGTTACAAGAGGGCTAAGAAAATAGTCAATATGCTTACAAATCTGCAAAGGAAAATTTACCAGACTTTGAAAATAAGCAAAATTAAATGAACGTTTCAATTTAAAATATTTTGTTTCTGATACTAAGTATCTTTTAATTATTGTTTCATAATTTTGAACGTTTTTTAGTCTAGATTAATGTTAGCTGAATATCTAGTTTGCATATTATCAACACATAACGTCGAAATAAAATATATTTCGATCTTGTTCTAATTTTCAATAAATAATTATTACGCTTATAACTGTGAAAATAATGTTTATATTAATTAAGTGGTTTTGATAACATTTTTCTCTTAACTGTTAGATCAATGCTCGCAGCCTTTCATTCATTTCGACCTTTATTTCAAAGAAAATTAGCTTTTCTTCATAGTAACGTTAAACATATGTATATTCTTCTAGTCAAGTATTACATACTATAAACGATTAACTACAGAACATAAAGTAGGACTATCTTTATTACAAAAAAGTTATAATTCAAATAATTTCTGGTGTAAGAATCATTGTTCTTAATCCAATTAAACCACGATCTAATGCGACTTAAAAAATTATGTATATCTTACCGTTCCAGCACCAATAACTGGTTACCCATCCGGTGGACCATCAGGAGGTGGAGGAGGTCCATCAAGCACTTATGGCGCTCCTTCATTCGGAAGCAGTGGCGGCGGTGGATTTGGTGGAAGTGGTTTCGGAGGTGGAAGCTTTGGTGGAAGCGGTGGATCAATTTCATCTACTTATGGTGCTCCTTCAAGTACCTATGGCGCACCATCTGGTGGTTTCGGAGGATCAGGAGGTTTTGGAGGTTCGGGTGGTTTTGGAAAATCTAGTGGCGGAGGAGGTTTTGGCGGATCGAGACCATCCGGTAGTTACTTACCACCTTCAACAAGTTATGGTACACCAGCAGGCCCATCTCGTCCAGGTGGCTTCGGAGGTGGATCATCCTCATTCGGCAAAGGTCCTTCGTCTACTTATTCTGCTCCATCTCAAAGTTATGGAGCTCCATCTGGTGGTTTCGGAGGATCAAATGGGGGATTTGGAAGTAGTGGCGGCTTTGGTAGAAAGCCTTCATCGACATATGGAGCACCTTCATCAACATACGGAGCACCTTCATCTGGTGGATTTGGGGGATCGGGAGGATTTGGGGGATCAGGAGGATTTGGGGGATCGGGAGGATTTGGGGGATCCGGAGGATCCGGAGGATACAGCAGTGGAGGATCTGGAGGAAAGCCATCATCTACATACGGAGCACCTAGCTCTGGTGGATTTGGTGGATCCGGAGGTTTTGGAGGATCAAGTGGATTCGGTGGTAGTGGAAGTTTTGGAGGAGCACCATCATCTACATATGGCGCACCTTCTTCGGGCGGATATAGCAGCCCATCTCAATCGTATGGTGCTCCTTCATCCGGTAGTTTCGGCGGCTCTAGCGGTTTCGGTTCTGGTGGATACAGTAGCGCACCATCGCAATCCTACGGCGCTCCATCGTCAGGAAGTTTCGGAGGTGGATCTTTGGGCGGACACGGCGGATCTTCAGGTGGATATAGTGGATCTTCAGGTGGATACAGTGGATCTTCAGGCGGATATAGTGGTTCTTCAGGAGGATACAGTGGATCTTCGGGAGGATATAGTGGCTCATCGGGTGGATACAGTGGATCTGGAAAACCATCGCAATCTTACGGAGCTCCATCATCTGGTGGCGGTGGTGGCCAAGCGTATGCCAGCAACGGAGGGTATGCCTATTAAAAAAAAGTACCTGAAACTGACGCCCATTCTGAAGTCATCGACATTGCCTGTATATACAATCTGATGAAATAGTATTATTTATTTATTTTTAATGTAAAATATTTGTATGTAGCAATTTATACATCTCAATAAATTTTTGTATTAAATCATTTCATGTTTTATTAAATGACTCAAAAAAGTAAAATCAAATAACTTTTTTCGTAAATGAAAAAACAAATATATGTCTCATGTTACTAAATATAATAATAACAGTCATAGATTATATCAAAGTATGTCAGTATTCTGTATATTTTTTATTACGGCTAATATTAGAATTGTCCAATGAAAAAATATTTAGTGTGCTAAGTTACTGCTACTTATATGTTTTTCTGAAGCCAAATGCAATTTATTTTATAAAGCTATAGTTATTTATGAACATTATGAAGTTATTAATTTAATATTTCAAAATAAAATTGAGGAAATTAACTTTAAAACAAGAATTTTGAACGAACATTTAGATAAAGATGCTTTTTTGTAATTGCGTTCATTATGCACGAATATGTTTTATAAAAACCAACATGACTACTTATTAGAAATGTTTATTTGAAAGAAATTAACAAAAAATGAATTATTAACTTAATAACAAAGGATTCCTAAAAATAGAAACAAACTGACATTATGCACGATCGCAGATTTTTATATAGTATACCCAATCATGGCAACACTGACGAATTACAGAGAGTTTTAAACATCACGTAGTATCAACCCTTATAGGTATTCTGAACAAATGGAGCTAATATTGAAAAGGGTTTTCGTAGTTTCAGTAGTAGTTTGAATAGTGAAAAATAAACAATTTAAATCTTGAATATAAAAACGTTTAAAATTTAAAGAAAAGTTGCCCGAATATAATACCCAAACGAATGATTGTTGTATATGGAAAGAAAACTCCATCATATTATCAAATAAAATTCAAGCCAAGACAATTTCGTTGGAGTCGAGAATTGAAAATTAGTTAAGATATATATATATAGGTGGATCTTAGGGCGGATACAGCGGATCTTCAAGTGGATATAGTGGATCTTCAGAAGGATACAGTGGATCTTCAGGTGGATATAGTGGTTCTTCAGGAGGATACAGTAGATCTTCGGGAGGATATAATGGGTCCTCGGGTGGATACAGTGGATCTGTAAAACCATCGCAATCTTACGGAACTCCATTATCTAGTGGTGGTGGTGGCCAAGCGTATGCCAGCAACGGAGGCTATGCCTATTCAAAAAAGTACCTGAAACTGACGCCCATTCTGAAGTCATCGACATTGCCTGTATATACAATCTGATGAAATAGTATTATTTATACTAACTTCATATATATATATATATATATAGAGAGAGAGAGAGAGAGAGAGAGAGATATCTCATAAACCTGCCGGGACCATAACAATGTGAGAAATATGGAAAAGTTTAGTGTGCAAAGCATGTTCAGGTACTAGAGAGACAAGAGTTTTTAGAATTTTCCATAGTCATTTAGAGACCAGTAAAGTGTCGGAGAGATGGGTTGGCAGCCTCCCAACACCAAAACAGAAACTCGTCGAAAAGTTTTCCAGAAAATTTGGATGCGTTAAGATGAAACTATGATCTTTTTTTTTCGAAAATTATTACTGCTGATAAAACCTGGTCTTCACCACAAAAAAGGTGATAACACAAAAATCATCTGGAAAATTGACGGACACGATTTTCTGAAACTATGAATGGAATATGAACTTACTATCCAGGAAGAAAATATTAAAATTTTGGCGAAAAGAGCATGCTGCATTCTTTAATTATTATTTTTCAAAATAAAAACTGTGTCGATGTTTCTGAATAAAGTTCTTGCTTTTGTACGTTAAAAGAACAACAAGTGAAAGTCAAAAAAATTGAAAACGTGGTGAAAAATATTTTGTTCTCAATCATTTATTCGCGTCAAACTAATTAAACTCGTTATTACATAGTAATTAATTATATGTAACAGTATATTTGATTAAATCCAAAATCTTTACTGGAATAGTAATTTAAATAGTAATTAAGTGCTTTAAAGTGCAGTTCATATTATTATAATTCATCTTCTTGATAAATAATTATAGCTATTGTGTATATTTATTTACTCTCTATACAAGAATATTCGTACGAACATCGGTGATTACTATTTAAATTTTTACTTCAATTTCACTTTAAAATTAGGAATAAGAAAAAAGTAGGCTATGAAAAGTATGTTATTTAATAAATTAGTTCACGAAACAATCTCTTTCACGATAGTGAAAAGTAATTCTCTGCAAATAGCTATCCGCTAAAGAAATGTACATGAAACCTCTTGCAATAGCGAATCTTCACACAAGGTTTCTTAATGAACTTTCACATAAGTATTTGTTATTTATCTAATGTTTTACATTAGGTTAGACATTTTCTACGTTTTCTTTACCAACATATTATAATGAATGAACGTAGTATTACACATACAAACATAAAAATTGTATTTATTTGTCTATAATATTTAAAATACTGATTACAATAATATTTTATTTAAATTTTATATGACTATGTGCAAATTGAGTGTGAAAGTTATAAGATGACAACAATTGAAAACAAATATTAACATGTTTTACAACCTTTAAGAGATTTTTCAATTTTTGTCAATTATAGGAACATATAACTTAATTTTTACATTTCGTTATTCATAGAAAGTTTGGAAAGTACTCGACATGACCCAAGTTAATGTAAAGTATAAACATAAATTAAATATATATATATATATATATATTATTTTAAATCAGTAGTAATGTAAATAAGTAAATTAAATAAAAATTAAATTAAATAAAAAAAAATCTTTATTTCTTCCACTTTTACTTACGACTGTTTAATACATACGAGGGTAGTCGCTTATATTTCAGGAATAGCAGACAAAAAAAAAATTTTATTATCGAAAATAGTTTTAATAGCTTTTCAAAATATTCTCCTTGAAAATCAATGCACTTTTACATTCGTTTAGACCAATCCAAAAAGCATTGCTGTCACTGTGAAGGCGGTATCTCCAAAATATGAGTTTTGAATGCCTCAACTGCCTCTTCCGAGCGTAGAAAACCGTTGACCACGAAGTTTATTCTTCGCGTGTGCGAACGAAAAGAAATCACAGGGTGCAAGAACAGGGCTGTACGGCGGATGGCTCATCAATTCATTGTCTTGCTCGGCCAAATATTCAATTGTTCGAACCGACCTGTAAGAGCTCGCACTGTCATGATGGAGAATGATCTGTCGTTTTCGGTTAGTTTTCCTTATTTCTTCAAAAACTTTTGGCTAACAAATAGTTGTGTGCCATTCGAAATTGACCTTTCTATAACTCTCTAAAGGCACACTTGCAACGTGACCGGTTTTTCCGAAAAAACAGACGATCATTTGTTTCGAGAACGAACAAGTTTTGTTGGTTTTGGCTCATCTTGGAATACCCACACAGTCGACTGCTGTTTACTATCAGGCTCATATGTATTGATCCAAGATTCATCACATGTGACGACTTTGCAAATGTTCTTTGAAGCACCGCTATAGTATTTTTTGTGCATTTCTTGGCACCAATCTTGAGCGGTTGTCAAATTATGTGGTATACAGGGCCTTATGAACGCCATTGTTACTAATATCTAGAGATGCCTCGATCTCACGGTATATCACATGACGGTCTTGCATGATCAATTTAGACACTGCATTACTGTTTTCCGACACAACATTTGTGGGACGACCTTCACGAAATTCATAGTCGAAAGAACGCCGTCCAAGTTTGAATTCACTATACCAACGATATACAGTAGTTTTCGATGGTGCTTCATCACCATATAAAGAATTCAGCTCATCGATGCATTCTTGTTGATAATCTTGTAGATAATCCACGCCGAAAGTTATGAAAAATAATTGCACGAAAATGTTCGCGAGTTAATTCTTTTTTTTCGCTGAAATAAAATTTTCATGTTACTGTCAACAATAGAAATGGCGAGCGGATAATGAAACTGTAAAGGTAAATATATTGCCAAAAATTACAAACTCTACGATGCAATCATCAGATCGGAAGCAACATTAACAGTGTTGCCAGTTCCCGAAATATAAACGGCCACCCTCGTATATATACATACATATGTACACATAAATATATATACCACAAATTAACATACGAATTGTTCGAAATTATTATTATAATTGACCATAAACTATAGTAAATAATAGAAATACTTAATTATAATTTTATCATAGAAAAAGCCGAATTAAATTCTTAATTAATTTTAGTCAAAACATAAATAGATTTGCTCATAATTTACAACAAAATAAAGAAATAATCTATTAAGAGCAGAACAACTTAATATTATAAACAATTTTAACGACAGTTAAAAAGACAAATTTCTAATCTAATCAAATTTATTAATTTAAGCCGATTATATAATTTACTTTTAAACAGAAATAATATGGTTCCATAATCTGAAATAATAAAACCAAACCAGTACTTTTATTTACCCTGAAAATATCAATACATTCGTGTGTTGAACTATAGAGGGAGGCAATGTTTTTTCATTAGTTCTTAATAATGATTATTAGATTTACAATAACCTCCATACTTTCTAAATACCCACAAATAAATAACATTTATTAGATTATATACCTGTCATGTAAATAACTATGTAGAATACCGAATTAAAAAAAATACTTCTAGAATTTAATAAATTTTGCAAATATTCCTCTATTTTACTAAATAATAAATGAATTAATAAAACTTGAAACTGCTTTAGTTGGACTCTTAAATGTTGCCAATTATAATTATAAGAGATTTTCTATCGCATGAAAAAATTGTTAATCTCAGTAATATAAATGCTAATGTGTCATTATTAACGTATTAATTTAATGTGTAATAATCATTACAGTGTGTACACACATATATAGGTTGTTTGTGAAAGTGTACTATTTTGATCGGACTAGATCTTTTAAAAGATAATATCTCAAGGAAAATAACAAGTTTGTAGACAATATCTATCGTCGAATAAGAACAAAACATTATTTCCTCTATTTTTTTAATGAATAAGTAATCTTCAACTTTTAAAAATTGACTTTAATTACTAGTAAAAACCTTATAAAATTTTTAATACAACATCACACCCACAATTAGTAATATCAAAATTTAGAAAAATCACACCTTTTCTGTTAATTCAATTCTCACTCATACTTTCTTAATTCAAGGTTTAAAAAGGTAAACAATGCAAGAATTAAATCAGATTAGGGATACACTTTTCGTGTAAAAAGGTAAATTCTGTTTTCTGAACGTTTAACATTAGAACCTGGATAAATCTTCGTTATAGATTAAGAACGCAAGCAAAATAAGACTTTGTAATCATTTTATTGTTTAAATATACTTGTTTATATTATATTTTTTCATTTCTACCCTGGCAAGTCAAAGTCTGTGTTCTTCTCATCCATCATTATTATTCTCTCTGACAACACTTTCCTTCAATTGTCTATTTTTCCATAGTCTGGACGATTTTTCTATTGTAATATTTTTCAAATAGAAAAATTAAATACGAAGAAAATAACATGATTTTTTAAATTTATTATATGCGTATATATATATATATATATATATATATATATGTTCGAACGAAGGTTGTCACGGTTGTAAATATGAGTAATATTAGATTCTCGGGCTCTCCACCCAACCATCTTCTTCAGTTGCTTCGTAGTGAAGCGTCAATCTGAAACTGCGAAACAACTCCAACTCATGAAGAACATGATTGAGATGTCATCGAAACGTCAGGACGCCGATTCTTTCAAGAACCTCTGTCCAATATCGCGGAGAGTCTGACAATATAATATTACTCATATATATATACATATATATATATATATATATATATATATATATATATACATATATATATACATACATATATATATATATATATATATATATATATATATATATATATATATATGTTTGTATATGATCATTCTGATGTTAATGTTAATGTTATGATAAAGATATATTTTTTCGGAATTTAGGCCACGGGTGAGTTGTTTCTTGATAACGATCGTTCTCTCGACGTTTCAACGATCAACCCATCGTCTTCAGGAGCTAGCCTGTCGCTTGCTAAATTTGATAAATGCTATTTAATGTGTATTTAGTAGTGTTCCTACACATATGTTGCTGCATTGGAAGGGGGCATTGCCCTACTAACATCCCACGCGGTCTGCAGCGAGTAATATCTCACGATTACTTTTTTTCTCCATAAATCTTCCTTATGATTCTTAGTCCAGTTTACACATGGGCAACAGAGGATGTTCTCACAATTAATAAATGAAATTACGTTTTTCAGATCTTGCTTTATTATACGTTCTTAAAATTTCAGTTAAGTGCCCAGTCGTTTTTGCTTTCTATTGGACAATACCTTTTTCCCTAAAATTCTTTCCTATACTCGCAAACTTTGGTCTTACAATTTGCTCAGTTTCTGAACTGTTCGATGCATGAATTTTAACTTCTTTTCCAATTCCTAATATATTTCCTTTTTATAGTGTGATTATAGCAACACGTATTGTTAAAATTAGTTCTATTCCTTCTAGCATGTTAACAAGTTGTCTACATTTATTCTCAAATAGGTTTAGAAACATACATTCATAAATACTTAACTTCGGTAATAACTATTCCGAAGTATTATTCAAAACTAGCTAAAAAATTAGCTATATTACATTGATAAACTTCTCAAGAACATACATACTAGCAACTGTTGTTCCAATTGCAATCAACAAAGATGATAGAAAAACGCTGTGGCGTATTATCTTACCTTATCTCTTACATGTTGGCCTTGATGGTGTATTAATTGGCAGGTTATTCCTAGTCTACTTACTGTATATTTAAATTGATAAATGGTCAAAAATTGGCTAGCCTTATTTTCTTTTTCTCAGTTATTTTAGAACAAAATAAAAAAATTATTTTACATAATTTAAAGTAAACAATTTTCCTTGTATGTATGTATGTAACATATGTATATTTATCCGCTACATTCAATAGAAGATCAATTTGTTTCCCCTCTATTGAGATGTGCTATCTATTTTCTAATTACCGTATATCTCAAGCAATTACTTACATTTGACAGGTAGATAAAGAAATGAAAGTCGAATGTAATGAGCGTATGTATTAATAATATAGCTACAAGTGCAGAAGCGGTTTTCTCGTCACTACCATAATTCCTTACTTGAACTTCAAATTTATTAAACAGTATTTCTCGTAATTATATTGTTTCTTTTTCCTACACTTTCAAAGTATTGTGTGCATTTTTTCTGTAAATTCACTAGGAAAATGTATTTATTAACATCATTTATATACGGTGTTTCAAGTAATATTTTTTATAACCTTCCGAAGTATGAGAAACCGAAAACGAAAAATAAAAATAGTAATCTATAACTTCACATATCCCAATTCGAATAACAGAAGTAACAGAGGACACTGGAAGACGATGAATTATAATTAAGCTCGCGTTCAACTTAAAAACTTTGGTTGACAGCATTTATTTTAATTTAGAAAAGAAGCTATGGAAAACTAGCCAGAGATTAGTCTTAGAATTCAATCCCGAGACCACAGCTTGATAAATCAATACCTTACCAATGAGTTATCAGAAGTGATACATTGAATTTTCGAGAATTTTTCCAACCGATGACGGTATGACTAAATTTTATACAACATTGAAAATGGAAGACCAAAATGTGAATTTTCATCGTATTTTACTCTTTTACCTCCGTAAAAGAAAAAACGCTTGCTGAACTTGCAAATTTGCATAAAGTTTGTGACGTAAGTTCTCTACAAGAACATACCAGCCTTTATTTATGAAGACACCGTGATTTTCCGTGATGATATTAATCTTAACAACATTTGACAGCCAGAGAGGTACGCTAACACATGGAGACGCTGAAGTTGAACCCATAGCTTACAACGCGAAAGATTTCAGAGAAGATAAACATCCATCATGAAAAACTGGAACTTCAACAAATTCGATATTTGTGTTTCTCGTGAGTTTAAAGAAGTCTACAGAACGACGCCTGTAAACATAAATTCTCTGAAACGACTGACAACTAGTAATAATTATCAATCACTTCAAAGATTCTTAGACAAGCAATTAGAACATTTCTGATTAATGAATCTTATTGGATTGATTATTACTTTACCATTAACCACAGCTTCGTATAAGTGTTTGATATAGAAGCCATAGGTTTCCGAAATCCATCAATAATTTATAATAATAGTAATGTCTTATATCATTTTTAGAAATAAAAAAAATTGATTCGATAATTCCTTTTCAACTCTCTTTGCTATTTTTTATAATAAAATATAGTTTCATTGAGGGTTACATTAAATTTCTATCTTGTTTTGACAAATCCAACTCCATTCTTCGTGATTAATTTCAAATGTTATTTGTACACGAGCATTTCGAGTCAGTTTCTATTTCCATTACGAAATATTTTCATAATTTCACGGTACTTAAGTTCTTATACGTATATGAGTGCGTTTGTGTGGATTATCCTTCGATGTGGTACAATGCCGGGAGGATCGTACATACATCAGACGACAGCAAAAATACTAAAATAAGTAAATATACAGTCCCTTGCCATTAAATTAGGACCACATCGAGTCACGATAACAATTGTGGCTATATATATATATATATATATATATATATATATAGCTTGATTTCGTAAGGAAACATAAATTTTATTCCGCGATTTTCTTAATAATCTTTTATTATTGGATATTTTTAGGGTCTTAAGTGAAGACAGCTATAATGAAAACCAATTATATGAATCCGCAACTGGTTAATAAAGTTCACTAATTTCTTAATTTTTGAGGAAAACTGTATATCAATTGGTTAGCCCTAATTTAATTACAGTTATCCAAGTTATATTAGGCAATCACAAGTCTCACATTCGGCATACAATTGTTGATTGTAATTTATTATAAGAAATCGTCGTAAATCACAATATATGACATTCAGTTTCTAACTCAAAAAGAAGGGTATCTGCACTATGATCAGGCAGAATTAGTTAACCTGAATCTTTCTTCAGGCACAGGCATAGTATTAATTAATGATATTTAGGACGAGCTTCTTACCAATATACTAAAAACACATCTTGACACACTAAATAAAAAATTCTCTAAGAGATTAAAAGTTGGACAACACTTTCTACAGAAGATTTACACAACTTGCATTAGTAAGTGCCGGTAATTTTTATTTTAAGTACGTACACAGGTTAATACCCAAGAAGACGACGGAGTCAAGAACTCGGTTCAGTTCCACTACAAGAACTGGAACAGAAGGAGAAGACGAGTTTATCTATTCCTAATTGTAATTCACCATTTCTATTTTTCAGATTTTGGCTATGAAACTTGGGAAACTTCCACTAACTGCTCTTCATAAAACGTCGTGAAAAGCAGATAATAGGCGTATTTTAATTTAACGTGAACCTCAAACACGTAATCAGCCACAATTTGTACCACAGGAGGTGGTACAGACCTTTATATGATACAGAATGGCAACATGACTGTTCAGATGTATCTGGATGAAATTTTGAGACCCATTGTTCTTCCGTACGCTGGTGCTATGGGTGAAAGATTCATTTTAATGGATGACAATGCTCATCTACATCGAGCAATTGAACAATTGTGAATCAATAGAATGGACTGGCAGCAAATTCTCCTGATGGTAATCCTATCGAACGGGCTTGGGATGTCTTAGGAAAACGTGTTACAGCCAGAAATATGCCACCACGTACAATTCAGGAACTTCAAATTGCTCTGATAGAGGAATGGAATAATATTCCACAAAAAGTTTTTGATGTCCTGATTCAATCAATGCCGATGAGATGTCAAACCTTTATTGCCATTCTTGGAGATCGTACACATTATTAACAATAGATTTTTCGTGATTTTATCAATAAAACTTCTTAGTTTTTTTAAAGTTTCATAATTGTGTATTCATTTATTGATATTTATTCACTCTAGTACAGTAGGCTTCTAATGTGTACAAACAAGTTCAAACATGTCAAAGCATTCGGTTTCTTGTTTAAAAACGTTGTAGTTAAATATAAAAATATTTGTGAGGTGCTACATTCTTTATTTATTTATTCTTTTACCATTTTTCCAAATATCCCCTAATTGTTATGAGCCATGTACAATATATCACTGTAGAAAGATTTTCTAAATATAATTGGAAATTATATAATTAATCGAATAAAAGAGAAGTTTACAATAATCTAATAATACGCATTAATATCTTACGTATAATTATTAGCAATTATATCACCTTCTCTAACCTTGTAACGTACCCCTTTTGAAAAATATAAGTAGAACGATTAATTTTGAAGATATAATTATATCAAGCAATTCGCATTTATACTTAGAATTATTACCATAAATATTCCTATAGACCAATCAAATAGCAATTACTTATGATGATCAGTAAGATGAAGAAGTATTATTAATGTGTGCTTAATAAGGCATTAAAAGACAAGGTTGAACATTTCGATATTATAACGTTAATAGTCTTAGGTCATCATTAGCTTTACTTTCCGCCTCGCATACAAATAGGTATTGAAAGTAGTGCATTTGCAATTTATGAACATCTCTAGTGACAAAGTTGAGCAAGATCTGCAGTGATTTCTAAATATGTAACTCTTGCTGTAATTAATGCTATTAAATTATGACATTATCGATTTATTTTTAGGTTTATTTATTCGTTATTGTCTCGTGCGCACGTGAAAAGCCATTTATCACGGCACAGTTCAATGTACGTGTATAAAACTTTTATCTTGTATAGAATAAATTTCACGTATTCATGTTTTAACTAGCTATCAAACCAACGGCTATAGATATCGAAAGCCACCTAATCCATTAGCAATACATCAAAATATGGACAAAATAACAAATAAACAAATTGATGAAATGAACACTGTAACGATGGAAACTGAAAAATCTATAAATGTGACCGACAGTTCTGGCTGAATAGCTAATGTTCCCGAAATTAAAAACACGATTAAACAAGACAATGAAACGAAGCGAAATATCAAACAATCTACGATAATCCGCAAAAACAACACCGTTATATTGTACATGTATGTACACCAAATAATAAACCAGAATTTCAATTACATTATGAGTTGGCCAGAAAGAAAAATTAAACTGAAATTAATTCAGACCAAACGAAAAATTTATTGAGTCATGTAACGGTTAATGAAATTATTTAGAAAATTTTTAAAATAATACCGGGGCTTCCTTCATTTATTATGTGCAAAATTAGTAATAAACTGTTGTCGGAAAAGTCAAAACGGATAATCTGGTAGACTTCCGCAGTCGTGGTCCATACTATCTGCTTCTAGGCTTCCGGGTTGGAACCGCGTCACTGGTATAACTGCCGACGATTCATACCCACTCATATGGGACATCTTCAGGGCTCAACTACTGCTACTGTCTGTCGCACTGAAAACAGTTTTCAGTGCAACATGTGATTGGGTACGAAACGTCGGTAGTTATACCAGTGACGCGGTTCCAGCCCGGAAGCCCAGAAGCAGATAGTCAAAACGGATAGTTTTTATTTTTCATAGGTCATTTATTAATAAAAAAGATCACTCAATTATATATTAACCGTTTTATTTTATTACTTTTGCCATTTTTCGGTGAGCTTTATAATTTTTCATGCATAGAAGGATCTTTTTCAGCGAAATACTTCACAAAGCGAAAATTCACAGCGTCTTTTGAGTCTAACGTTGCATCACACAGGGAGTTTTGAAGGAAACGAAATAAGTGAAAGTCTGCAGCCCAAGTCCCAACATATACGGTGAGTGTGGCAGAACATGCCTTCCAAGATCCAATAATTTTTGGTAGGCGATCAAACGTGTGCGTGGTTTCGCGTTGTCGCGACGAACTATCTCTACTATACAATTAACGAACTTTTGATGTTCCTATATAATGGAAGCTTTTGATGAATATTTGCTTCCGATTAAGTTTGAGGCGAATCTTCTGGTTGAGATCGAGATAGTTTTCACACCACATTGTTTAAGACAATCTATTTCTTATCACCATCAGCCGCTTCAAAAAGGATCGTTTTCCCAACATTTATATGGAACATATCATTGATGCCTATACAAACCTAAATATCGAGCTTGCTAGCGCACCCTAGGTTTTACATGTGATTCCCGTGATGGCTGTGAACGCTAGAATGATGGTTGTTTAATGACTCTGCGATCTCTCGTATCGTGTGGCCTGAGTTTAGTTCAATATCGATGCCTTTGTTTTATCGTCATCAAGCTCAGTGGATCAACAGTATGGAATTTTATGATACCCTAGTTGCATTTATGCTCTTATAGTACACTTACCTCATCGTTAATTTTGAACAATATTCCAGGTCGATGTGCATCCTTACCTTTACGGATGTAAAGAGTAAGATATAGAAAATGCATTCTTTTCAATTACAACAGTTCCCTATAACATTACTAGATGCTGTTATCTTAACAGTTTATTAATACATTATTTTTAATTTCCTATTATGTGAAACAAACTCATGGCATTGCTCTTGATTCAGTGGTAATAGATTTTGAGTAAATGAGAAGGTAATTACTGAAACTAAAGAATATTTCGAACAGTTTGATAAAATTTACTTTTCTGAATAAATGAAAAAGCTTTAATATCGATGGACTACAAGAGAATGCCTTGAAAAGAAAAATAATTTTTTGCCAAAAGGTTCGTTTTCTTGTCGAAGCTCATTAATTACAAATCCGATAGAATATTCATTTTCATCACGCACTGTTTACAAATTTTCCAAAATTTTTTTTTCTTTACTTTTCTTTTATTTTTTTGACCAATAAATGGAACTATTTTGTTGATACTTATCCAAATAAAAATGCTATTATACAAATATACAAATATTTTAAGATTTTATGATTAATCGATTAATTTCAATCTGCTTAAAAGATTAAATTTATAATTTAGCTATTTTGAAATGAAATTGTTATATTGTTATTCATTACACCAACTGTTAACTACTAGTACAAGTAAGCACATTTTTCCAAGTAAAAGACATGCATAATTTCGTATACTGACGCAAGCCATTATTAACATTATTAGCAAGTTCCTGAATCGCTATCTTTATTAAATCTGGGCGTAATATGTCACAAAAATTAATATTTGTAAGTCAAGTGTTACTATTATTAGCTCATTTCTATTCTAATATCAATGGAATTTTATGCAAATGTACTTTGTCATAGCTCTGGTTTAATTGCATACATACTACTAGAATAAATTCTCCACAAGTGCATACGAATTGTTATACGGTGGCGAATCAGTAATGCATGTGCCTAGACAAAAAAACAATCTTTTTGGGAAAAAATTATTGTACTTTTAAGCATATTCTCCTTGTAGATTATTATATTTAATCCATCGACATTTTTAAGTATTTCATTCCTTCAGTAAAGTAATTTATATCAAACTGTTATAAAATAAAGCGAAACATGCGTTTGATTCAAAGAGTACCTGCTAATTTGACCAATTTTTTTTCCACTAAGCCAGGTTTTATTTTCATCTGTATCGTTCTACCTTTTTGAAGATAATCGATGAAAAAAATCCCACCGCAATTCCAAAAGGCATTAGCCATAACATTTCTATTTGATAGCATCTGTTCCAACCTCAACGCATTATTTCTGTTGACACTTCATTTCGGGTATATGTATGGTAGTGTATCCAAGTCTCATTAACCGTTATGAACATGCTCTAAGGATGTCTCTTACATGAATGTACAAAATGTCTGCAAGTATAGCAGCAATACCGGAGATATTATTCTAACTGGAATATTATGAAGAAACTTTGACCCATCACTGACATGATCAATAATAAAAACAATATCTGGAGAAGGGGGAATACCAAAATGGGATTATATATGAGCATGCAATAAGAGCTATATCTTTAAAAAATATTATGGTTCAACATAGACTAAACAAATGTGGACAAAACAAAGATGTGTAATAATGTCAAGAATGTTAAACTATATACAACCAAACATACGAAAATTGAATTCGGACTGAGTGTTGAGGCGAGGACTTACGACGTAGATATTAGAGACAGATTCTTGAGTTCCTACTTAAGGAGTTCTGCTGTTTTTGGCCAAGAACTGACGAACTGAGAAGGCTCTGTGAGCAAGTGCATTATTATGATCGAAGGAACATTCTCCAGTCTGTCACAAATCGGGCCTCTTAATTTTGCAATTGCTTCAATAGTTCTGAAGTTGGAAACGAAGAAACCATTCGCATACTTGAGTTTTTAGCATAGCGTCATCCTTATAAGCTGCTTGCAACATCAAAACTGTTTCTGCAGCTTTTTTCCAAGAAGGAAGCAAAATTTCACAGCTCAAGCTGTTCGTTTAAGTTCAACATTACAAATAACGTCAAGTAAACGAAAACGCTTTGACGAAAAATGCACTGTAACAAGATACAGCCTTATTCGGCAAAAAAACTGACTGCTCCGAACGCAAAACAAGTTGTCACAAGCACCAAGTGGCAGGAATGCGTGCTAGGCAAGCTCCACCCCCCTCGTATATACGTACTTTCCTCAAGCTTTTGATTCCATAGACCACAATATTTTCTTTACAAAGTTGAATTACTTTAGCTTTTGCCCTGCACTAGTTTGAATAATGTCATCGTACGTTGTTAATCGATCTAGCTTGCGTTTCATAATGGATTTTCATATATAATTTTTCCATTATCTTCTGGTATACCTCAGGGTTAAAATCTCGGACCTCTTCTTTATAATATCTTTATCAATGATCTACTAGATTAATTAAGCTGCTAATTTCTAGGATATGTTGATGGTCTCAATATCTACACTGTAATCAGAACACCACTTGATTGTATCAAATTACGAAAATTAATATTTGCATAATTGAAGCACGACGTACTCATAATAAAATTTTATTGAATGTCTCTAAATGTTGTGTTTTTTGTGACACACGATTTATTGGTCCTAATTGATTATTCTGCCTAATCCGAATTGAAAATTAAAAGATCTGAAGTGAACGATTTAATCACACTTTTTGATTTGATCAATAAGGTTGATATATAACACCAGTGCACATCTTGGTTTTCAACGGTGCGGATCGCGTGCGGAGTTTGTTTTTTCGTACAATTTTTTCGCCGTGTTTTACCAGGTGCGACACTTTGAAATTATCTGCTGATGATGACAACTTGGTTGTCGAAATGCGTATACAGAATTTACAAATAGTTAATTGTGGAAAGGGGTTATATATCAACCTTATTGATCAAGTCAATCAACCACAGGCTCCATCAAATTCAACCACACTTTTTGAATTCGAACTCGCTGTCTGTCAGCGTGTTTCGTCAATCAACGCATCAGCTTCAAAATTATTAGGTTTTCTTGTTAGATCATATAGAGATTTAATAATATTGATGCAATTAAGACATTTTACTATATTTTGGTGCAGTGTAAGTTGGAGTATGTGTTTGGTGTTGTGAAAATTAGTGAATGCGTCCATAGTGTGATTTCCTTATTTCACATGCCAATTATTAGTTGATAGATTCCAAAATTGGTTCCTGAAATAGTTCTCTTACAGAATAAGTGGCACTTATCCTGAGCGACGAATGGACTACGATGGTCTGTTAAATTGCCATAATATACAGTCTTTATTTTGCCGCCGTGAAATGTGCAGTGGTAAATTTTTATTAAAAGTCAATGAAACTGATTCGCCAATGGTACTGCCACGTTTTGACTTTAATATATCCATTTGTAAAACACTATAAGGTGCTAGTTTCAGATTACCCAGGATGAAAACAAATGCATTTTTAAAGTCACCTGTATAAGTTTTATCTAGGAATTTTAACTAATTATTAACTATTTCATTTTCAAAATGATATTTTCTAAATTAATTTCCGTTTTATAGACACATGAAAACTGCATCTACAAATATGTTTATAAATAATATATAGGTTTATTTGTTATATTATAATGTAATATTTGTAATAATTCTGTATAGCACTTTATTTAATACGAGTGCAACTTAATTCGGTTACTTTTTTTGTAAAAAATACCTTTATTTTATAATCGAAATGAATGAACATATTATTCAAAGTATTGTCCGTCGAAAGCTACAACTTTTCCCCATCTTTCGGGCGATTGATGGATTTCTTCCCAAAAGAACCATTCATCCTTTGAGGCTAAGAACGAACAAAGCCAATTTTTGATTCCTTCAACTTAAGTGAAGCGTATTCCAATAAGGGCATTCTGCATTCGGTCGAAATAAATAGTAGTCTGGGTTATAAGGCGGATGAGGTATAACTTCCCAACCGCTGTTTTCCAAATAGTTTTTAACTGGTCTTGCAACATGAGGCCGAGCGTTGTCATGATGTAATATTATATGTAGACTCATGCATATTCTGGTCGCTTTTCGGCGAGTGCTCTCTTCAAACGAATTAATTGTTGTCTGTACAGCTCGCTCATAATAGAATCACTCGGTTTTAACAGCTCATAATAGATAACACCCGTCGAATCCCACCAAATAGACAGCATTACCTTGGCACCATGAATATTTGCCTTCGCCGTTGATGTTGATGGCTGGCCTGGCTTTACATAAGATTTTTTTCGTTTTGAATTATCGTAATGAATCCATTTTTCATCACCCGTTCGATGCCAACACGGCTTCTTTTTATAGCGTTAAAACAGCATTTGCGACATGCGAAATCGTCTTTCAACGTCACTTGTCTTCAATTCGTGTGGTACCCAATTTCCTTGCTTTTGGATTAATCCCAATGCTTTTAAACGTTTTTAATAGCTTGGTGAGTTTCTCCCAACGTTTTTGCAAGTTCTTCTTGCGTTTGATATAAATCTTCATCCAGTAATGTCTCCAGTTCCTCGTCTTCAAACTTTTTTGGTTGACCTGGACGCGGTCTGTCTTCAACGCTGAAATCACCGCTTTTAAAGCATCGATACTATTCACAACATGATTTTTTTGTTGAAGCAGTTTCACCATACACTTCCGCAAGCAATTGTTGAACTTCAGCTGCACTTTTCTTCCAATTAAAGCAGAAAATTGAAACTTCCCGCAAATGTTGTTTATTTAACACAAATTCAGACATTGTCAATGGGCTCAAAAATAATGATGTACAAAATTCAAAACAATGTAACTAAATATGATTGACAAATGCTAAACCTTTCTAACAAAAAAAAACAGCTGCCATAATCAACTATATATAACAACTAAAGACCTCCATTGAAAAGTAACGGAATTAGGTTGCACACCCAATAATTTTTTAACTCTCACTGTTATTGAACTAATAAAGATTATTATTATCATCCATACAAATAAATACCTTACCGCAACGATATCCCACTTCATAGAAATACTTACCTTTCATTATGGACATTTTCCTTTGGATATGAATTTAAAAAAACAGAATTGTACGTCATTAGTCTTTATTTTCATTTTTATTACTGACAAGAATGTATATATATATAATTTTACATATTCCAGTTTTACCTAGGTACTAAAGGTTTTTTTTTTTTGGTAATGTAATATACACCGAACACCCGGTATACAGCAAGGCTAT
Organism: Dermolepida albohirtum; assembly: GCA_031893035.1. Lineage (NCBI taxonomy): Eukaryota > Metazoa > Arthropoda > Insecta > Coleoptera > Scarabaeidae > Dermolepida > Dermolepida albohirtum. Next base: position 768,067 of record JAVIWB010005724.1, on the reverse strand, counting down.
CGTAGTTGGATATGTATGGATAATCAACAGTACCACATCGTTTGCTTACTACAACAACGCATTCAACATATACATACATATATCTTTATAATTTAACAGTAGTGATCACATTTTATTTAAAGAAGAAAATTTTAAATTTCAGAAGAAACAAAACAATAAATATTAACAATATGTGGCATTAGAAGACTGTAATTTTATGTACAAACGTAAAATTCTTATAGAAATCAACATCTTATTGCTTCTATTTATAAACAACACACAACAACTAGAATTTTTAATTTTTCAATTTTAGAACATTTAACCAGAAGACTTTCTTTAAGGTAGTTACGTAGCTCTTGTGCGTAACCCTACAAAAATATTATTACTACAAAAAGGAACGTTTAAAAAACTGCGTGGGTTATTTTGGTAAATTTTTCTCACAAAATACATTTATTTACTATGTACACAGGGCTATTCTAAATTGTCAAACAAATTATTTGAACTATCCATTTTCTTTGTGTTTGGATGGTTGCTAGTAATCTGAACAAGAAAAAACATTGAAATATACATGTAACTATTAAATTAATAACATATCACCCTAGCATGAATAAATACAAGTTATTATATATTGTCCTTTTATTATATACTAAATTTATGGCTTGTAATGCATTTTTGTGTTTATGCTTCAAATTAATTTAAGTAATTAAATAACTTATAAATGTATGACAAATTTGAATTATTATAAATAAGTTCGTTAGAACCCATATACCCTATTGCATGATGGCAACTTTGTTGCTAAAATATAGATACAAATAGACATAAAATAAATGAATTATCATACATGTATTTTATCGTCATGGATTTCGAAATATATTCATAATACTATCTCCTTCTGGGCTTCCGGACTGGAACCGCGTCATTGATATAACTGCAGACGTTTCGTATCCAATCGTATGGGACATCTTCAGAGCTCAACTACGGCTACTCTCTGTCGCACTGAGAAAGATTTGTGCAAAGTCTGTACTATAATACATGAGCTGACTGATAAAAAATTGCTCCGAATTCAACACTGTACAGACTTGATTAAAGAGTGAGAAAAAGACGGAAACTTCAGGTATTCTATTGTAACTGGCGGTGAGACATGGTGTTTTTAATATGATCAAGAGACCTAGCGTCAAATTTCTGATTAGAAGTATCCAAGCGAATAAAGACCGAAAAAAAGCCGTTTGAAGAAGTCATAACTGAAGACAATATTGATTTGTTTTTATGATTCGAAAGACATAGTGCACAAAGAGTTTGTACCAATTAGTTAAACAGTCAATGCTGTATATTATCTTGGTATAATTATGCGTCTTTTGGAGCGTATTCGTCGCAACTGTCTGTCGCACTGAAACTGTTTCAGTGCGACAGACAGTAGCAGTAGTTGAACCCTGAAGATGTCCCATATGAGTGGGTACGCAACATCGGCAGTTACACCAGTAACGCGGTTCCAGTCCAGAAGCCCAGAAGAAGATAGTGTGGACCACGACCGCGGAAGTCTACGTACCAGATATTATATTTATAATGTCTAAATTAAATAGCAATTCCATTTTCTGATGTTTCATCACCAACTTAAGATTTATTCGTTTACAAAAATTATTATGGATAACTTCAATACTTCCGTTGTATTACATATAAGCAAGAATTCCAAAATAAACATATTTCCAGAACTGGAAGGCGAAACAAAACATGTCATTATTTATGTTAACAAATAGTTGAATATTGGTTAAAAGAAACTAACGATTGGTTAAATTTTAAGGTTTGGATGAAGTTATTTTTTTCTCTATAAATTCCTTTAAGGTATTTTCCCCAATTTTTAATTTTAAAATAGAAAAATATTTCTATGGAAAATTTGCAGGCACATAGACCTAAGTGTAACGGGCAATAAACGGTTCATCGACAAATGATGTAGAAATATCCCAATAATAAAGCTTTTACTTCAATTCTTTCTTAAGTGTTTTAAATTTGATGGTCACACTGATCGTCTAAAATTAACAAACATTAATTTAAAGAAAAGCTCTGCCTTCGTAAAGCAAAAATAATTTAATACTAGTAGCATATTACTACACAAAATGGATGTTCCAAAATCAATGCTATTTAGTATTTTCCGTTATTAAAAACATGTAAGCGATCAGTCCTGCAAATTGGAGCTCCTGCTTATAAATTGTCACCAAAAGACCTTGTTATCGTGTTTCAAAAAGAAATAATTTATTACAAGATTTTATATATAATTACTACTTAATATGTACTTGATGCATAGGTATTATCACTTCGTATAGAAGATAAATATCTCAAATATAAATTATTAGAGATGAAAAACATGTAATTTCAACCCAAATTTATGTTTGAATAAATTCATTTCAGCGATCTTTAAATTAAATTTTTCAATATTAGTAGATTGACTCGTCTATTTTTTGGGATACATATGAATCTAAATTACGAAAAAATAATTCCGTCCAAGAACAACAACATCATCAACAAATCATATATCCCATGAGAATGGTGACGAAAAATCAGAAAAAGCAGAGTGGAGATTCAATATAGTAAGGAGAAGTATTAATGAATTACTTAATTTTTTTAATTACGCAGATTTAAATACTACAACTTTCTTTATATTATAGTCTTGAAAATGTCACAAATAAAATACATGAAGGTGATGTATCTATTAACTACACAAAATATATGTATATTCGGTACATTTTTTTACTTTAACTATTATAGTACAATTGTATTATTATTTATACTTTGTAGTTCATCTGTACATTTAGGAATCAAATATTTATATAAACTATAAGCCACATATACTATATATAACACAGATTTACTCGAATAAATTAATAACATCGCTTTAAAATATATATTATAGTTACCATCTTATCCCATATTACATGTCAACAATGCTTTAATTTTTTTAAAATTTTTGTAATACTGACTATATTATATACACATATACATACAATAAGATAACAGTTTTGTATAAAGAGCAACAGTGATATGTATCAGTTTCAATTGAGATATGTAGGACTCAATTCCATGATATGTATATGTTTCGATGTGTGAAGTACAGAAACCGTTCGTTGAATAACAACCAAAGAAGAAAATTTGTGATAAATGTTTTCAGTACTTTCCAAGAATCCCTCCCTTGAAAGACCACTAACGTCTAGTAGTAATTTGTCCTAAAGCTGGGTAGCATTCGGTGAATGGGACGACTGCTGATAGGGTAAGCTTTCGCGACATGTTATTCTAATCAGAGTGTTGTTTGTATGTCGTTCGGGTGTGTAACATTTTTCGTACCACCGATAATACCACCACCGCCACCACCAGATCCAATTGAGCTCTTTAATTTTTCAACTTCAGATGGTGGTATATCATCATCTGCTTCCAAAGCAGGATTTATTCTCCCGTTTCTCTCATCTTTTCCTACTAAAGTTGTACCATACAATTTGCCCATTCCCCCAGAAGCCATAACCGACATTTGTTCACCGTCTTCTGCCGGTTCTCCGACCCTCTGTATATCTTCAGGTATGTTTACGACGCAGTTGAATATATCGTAACCAGGTGCTAATTTTCCTTTTTCGAACAACCATTTCGACCACCATGATATAAATATTAGTGTTATCAATGACATGATCATTGCTAAGGTCCTAAATGGGAAAAGTTGTCTTTCGTTTTCCTCGTCCCAACCGGGATAGTGAATAATCGGCTTCAAACCTAGTTGTGGTTCGCCACCTGACAATCTCACTAAGAGTGCCACTATGTATGCTGCCAAACTGCCGTAGGTGTTGCAGTGATCTTTAAAATGAACTACCATTAATAGTTGAGGAAACAGAATTACGTATACCAAGTCAGAACACATTGACCTGAAAAAGATGTTCTCTTATTGATTAAAAAATGAATTTATTTTAATTTTTTGTTGCAGAAAAACAGAAATAAAAAATAAAAGTTGCCTTACTCGTTTTGACTGAATTTTGATATTTAAAATAAATGCGATCGAAATCAAGAAATCTCAGAAATATTTACCGTCACAACTTAAAACCCATTTAAAAATATCTAATTCATTTCATTTAATATTTGATTGTTTACATGTACTATCCAATGATATTCTAAAAAGTTAACTATATAAATCAATAAACAACTTTATAAAATTAATATTAGGTAAAGCACATCTTGAAATTATTTCATATAAGGGTGCAGAATAAAATTACCAGACAGTTATTTTTAACATACCATAATCCATAGATTGACGGCACGGTGAGCGCCATAATTGTAGCTAAAACTCCGACGATGAGAATAGCCACCCGCATGACCCAAATAATTTCCATTTCAGACGCCCTTTGCCGGAATATCAACTTGTAGACGTTCCTAGCGAACATCGAGCTAGCCGATAAAATACTGGAATCTGCCGAAGACATGACGGCTGCGGAAACAGCTCCCAGTCCAAAAAACGAGACGAAGTCCGGTGTTAAATATTGAAGTACCAGCGGTAAAATCATACTGGTCTCTTCGGGCGTAGATGGATTACCATGACCGTACTTAGTCTCGTTCCAAGCTGTAAAGTTTTTTTTACGAGATCCTAACATTTCATGGTTATAATCTGAGATATAATAATAATTATACCCTTACTTCTAAGATATAAAGTTTTGATCGTAAAAGTGTTAAATTCTGAATAGGACCGAAAACAGTAAGACGAACGGTCATGGTATACCTCATAATTCTGTTATTAAAATTAGATTACTTTACTTTGTAATTATACTTTCTTTGTTGAAAGTATAAGGACAAAAAAATTAATTAAATGTTATATACATATATCAAGTTTCATGTCTAGGTAGTCTAAAGGATTTAAGAGTTTAAGTGATTTAAAAATTCTCACAACCGTATAACAGACCCTTAGTATTTAAAAGGTTTCGAGACTGCCTTTTTTTATGTAAATATAAAAATAAAATAAATGGGAACTTTTTATGTAATTTTCCACGTAATCCCCTTTCTTAAAAAGTTGTATTGACTGCGTAACTTTAAGGAGCGAATGCAAAATTAATTTAAATTTGAATATCGAAGAAAAAAAATTAATGTCGTCCCATTATTCAAGCTCGACAATATTTTGTAATACAGAGCACTGATGAATTTTGAAATATAAAATATTATATAAGACGGAGACATTTTTAAAGGAAAAAGGTTAAGATTGTTCGGGCCAGCTGGCAGACAATTAAAAGCAAACATAGACGAAGACTAAGAATAAAACGGAAAGATTAACTGTCTAGTGATATCATCAGCATCGGAATCAAGGACTGAAAAAGAAAAGTGCAAAATAGAAAGGAATGGAATAAAATAGCTACCAATGTAAGAAAAGCATAATAATCTAAAGAAAAATTTCAACACTAACACGATAAACGATCCTCCGTGATAATAAGATCAGAAAAGATTAAAAAAGTTATTGCAAGGTCTATGTCTGTAAGGGAATGTCCGGCACATACAATATGGAAACTTGTTATGGAATAAATTTTATAATTCCAAAATTGTAAATGCTTCAAAAAACACTGAAACCGGTAAGCCTATTATTCCAGTGGCTCTGAATTTTTATGTCAATTTTGGAGAGGACATTTGGAGACCTTTTTAAACAAGCCACACTAAAAAATCTTTATCTTTAACAGTTTATGAGCTATTGCTTGTCATTTTTTGTGAAAACAAGGATAATAATGTTATTCTTCTCATTTCTTTTGTAATTCGTTCTTTAAATTATCCAAATTAACACTCTACCTTTTAAAAACATCATTTTTTACGTAAATCTATAGAAAGAAATCCGTTGTTAATCTAGAGATCGAACTGGCCATTCCAGAAAGCTTGCCTTCCAGTGCACCTGTTAAAAAAAAACTGAATCTAAATAATCTAGAACGAGCATAATGAGCTGATCCTCGATATTACTGGATCTTGTGCCAGTCAAGGTTCGTGGCAGCCCAGCAACTACAGATTTGACGATTGACATCTCCATTTACAGTTAATGTACACTCGTCAGAAAAATGAATGTTGTCTAAATATACAAAATATACAACACGTGAATCAAGTAATTTGCTAGACGATCGAGATCGCCCTCTAAATGTACTGAGTTTTTACAAATTATGTTTTTTCTATTTAAAACACTGCAACACGGTTGTATGGTTGCTACTTGAAATACTGAATCTCTAGAATTTTTTTTAATACGTAAAAAGTCGTAAATTTGTATATCGCCTTCATGAAGTTTCAAGCATAGATTTTTACGTTGCTACGCTCCAACTGTGCTTCAATTTTGAGTAGAGTTCCTTGTGAAATGGATGGTAAATCTGGGTGTTCTTCAAGAAAAAAATTGCCCTACTTCCATAGGAGTCACACATCTGTCCGCATATTCAATCATTAAAAATCAATTCGCAATGTTTCCGTCAAATATCATATTTTGAGAAAAAAATAATTGGTAAAATGAATAACTATATATAACTATAAATGACAACAAATTATCACAATGTCGCTACTGATAATAACATGAAGGGCCTTGGAAATTATATAAAAACAAATGCCTGTTCTAGTACCTCCCTTTGGATAAAGTTAATATAGATACAAGCAAAAAACATCTAAACCGACAAATAAACTGTACACACTTCACATCACTTCACGTCGTCAGTATCAGAATATCGAATCCAATCATACGAATATAGTATTTATAACTTTCAAATATTTATAATGGAGATGTACCGAACTATTTTAATAGCAGAAAATCGGAAACTATTGTCATGATCGCTCTTTGACACTATCTTAACATTTTCTCCAAAGTTATAGATAAAATTTCTAAAATCTTAAAAATTGTTAAAGATAAAGGTTTTAAAAATGGTTTCTTGAAAAGGTATTTCAAAGTTATACGAGGGAGCATTCTTATATTCGCGGAATGAGCGGGTTGTAGAGGGGTGAGTAGGCGCATTGGGGGCGTGGCCTATGCAGCGACTCATGATTAGTATAAATACGAAGTTTCATTGTTATTAGACAGTTAGTCTTTGAGCTATCGTTAACCAAGTAACATAATCAGGAGTGAAAAGTGAAATATGGAAAAAATCGAATATCCTGCCGTTATAAAGTTCCTTACCAGGCAAGGAAAATCAGTCGCGACCATAATGAATGAGATGTCATTGGTTTACGGCGACTCTTGTCCAGGAAAAACCATGGTGTACAAGTGGCATAGTTTATTTAAACAAGGAAGGGAATCCCTTGAAGACGACCCGAGGCCGGGCAGGAGCATTGAGGTGACCACGCCAGCACTTATCCAAAAAGTTGAACAAATTGTACTCTAAGATGCTCGACTAAAGAAGAAACAACTCGCAGAAATGGTTGGAGTATCCGATACAACAATTTTTAAAATCCTACACGATCATCTCGGCATGTCTAAGGTCAGCGCAAGATGGGTGCCGAGAATGCTCACGCCGCCGCAAAAACAACAGCGCGTAGAGTGTTCGCGTGCATTTTTGGACCTCTGTAATGAAAACAAGGATGGTGTATTGAGTGGAATTGTTACTGGAGACGAAACTTGGGTTCATCATTATGAACCTGAGTCCAAACAAGACTCCATGCAGTGGCATAAAAAGGGCACAGCACCTCCCAAGAAATTTAAAGTGTCATAATCAGCTGGGAAACTCATGGCAACGGTATTTTGGGACTCGAAAGGAATATTGTTGATTGATTATAAAGATAAAGGTGTTTCTATAACCGGAGAATATTACGCTTCAATATTAGAGCGACTAAAAGAAGCCATTAAAGCGAAAAGACGGGGAAAATTGACAAAAGGTGTTCTGCTTTTGCACGACAACGCGCCCGTCCACAAGAGCCGCGTTGCGTTAGCTGCCCTGCATAAGGTGGGCTTCGAAATTGTGAATCACCCACCCTACAGCCCAGACCTGGCCCCGAGTGATTATTACCTGTTTCCGAAAATGAAAAAAGAGCTGCGGGGTAAAAAATTTACTGCCGATGATGAAGTCAAGGAGGCAGTTTCGGCGTATTTTGCAGATAAAGAGAAATCATTTTTTTATGAGGGTATAAATAAATTAATTGAAAGATGTGAAAAATGTACTCGTCTTGCAGGTGAATATATTGAAAAAGAAAAATAATGTGGTTTTTTTATTTCCACCCCTTGTCCCCCATTCCGCGAATATAAAAACGCTCCCTCGTATACCAAACTGACAAAATAACATTTTAAAAGAAATTTTCATGGTTATACCCAACTTGACGAAATTACTAAAATCCACCACATGAGTCTTTTTATTTGCCAATTAATGTGTATAAAAGTAATTTCAGGCACATACTTTTCTTATTTAGAACATTATACAGCTGAGATTAGGACATCCTATACTGGTATTGGATTGTTAAATGGGCGCTGGATTTTAAAAAAATTAATTAACTGATATATTCAGTTTCAGTGCAGTAGTTCAGCCCTGAAGATGTCCCAAATGGGTTCGAAACGTCGGCAGATATACAAGTGACGCGGTTCCAGCCCGGAAACCCAGAAGCAGATAGCGTTTTCATTTCGACATTTTTATATTAGTCGGAGGAAGGATTAAACCAAATAATTCCCTCGTCGGAATATATTGTAGATAATGCAAAGGTTGCGTTCTGTACATACATAATTAGGTAGTACCCTATTTGATAAAGTCATATATCATGTGCCTATGTATATACATATATACTCTACCGCATATACGAAACTAAGACAATGGATAAATAGAACGATATCTATAGAATACAATTCAAAACATAGTTAAAGACGTGTATGAACCTCCCATAACTCCAATAACCAGTAACAACTATTAACTGGCAGTTTGGATATTAATTTGTTTACATATTTTTAATAATGTTGTAAATGTCAATTACAATATTATAAATTAAGATTTGATAGAGACAAATGTATTAAGATAATATTTCTTCAATTTTATTTCCATTATGTCTATCGAATGGTGATTAATTCTCTGGTAGTTGACGGATTTCCTTTAATATGAAAGCACTTATACATTTTTTTAATTGCAACGGCTCTGTTTTAATATCCCCACAAAGTTATGCCAATCTTTGCGTGGGATATAGGTTATCGATTAAAAAATTTTTAAAAATCACGCCCTTCTTTCTATTATTAAACCGATTGTTATTAAAATTTATTTTAAACCAAAGCTTCTAATTCAAAAACCAGTTTATAATCTCTAATCTACAATGAAAATAATATAAAGAACTTATTTTAAAATTTTCGACTTTCTCGATTTGCGATTAAAATGGAAAATATATAATAATGCTACCCTTAACGGCCCAAATATTTTTATGGAATTTAAAACATGTCAGAATTTGCACGTTATGTACTGTAATATATTGAAATCCCTAAAATTGAAAAAAATCGATAGAATTTAAAATTAGGTTCAAATATGTATGATTTTCCTATACACAGTAGCTTAATTTCTAAAAAATAAAAATATTAATTGTCGAAAATGTTTTTATGGAATAGGATTTTGCAGTTGATTCGAAAAACGTCTATAGCTGATTTTTCGCTGTAGTAAATCAAAAAACAAAACACAGTATGTTCTGAAACTAGAGTATTAAAATTAAAAGGCGTTTATTAATTTCAAGCCCCGTTGTTGTTTATTATTACTTCGCATTTTCGAGGAATATTTCCCATTAATTTTTCAAAGGAATCGATTGCTACATTTTGCCTTTTTTTCGAAATTTCCCAGCACTATTACTTTAGAGCATAAATACGTTTTCTTCATAATAATACTTTCATCAGTGACCACAAATTTTCTATCGGATTAGCATCTCAGCCAACTTACTGTTATATTCCAATAGCAGCTTTCTAATCTTGACAGACATGACTGCGTTGTTTTGGTTCGTTATCCTCTTAAAGATTTCAGGAATCGTTATTGAATCACCGAAATCGTCGTTTAGCAGATATTAATTTCAATAAAGCCTTTCCATTTTTTGCGAGTTTAATTATCAGTGAAATGACAACGACTCAAACAACGTTTTGGGAAACACCGCAAATGTGACAATAAGTTACCCAAAAAGTTTTTAACATTAGCCTAAATATTATTCAGCGTAATTCAAGTACAAAACCGAGGAGTTACATAAATATATCTGCTGCCGGAAAAACATATACAAAAACAATTCGAGTGAGCTCAAACTAATAACGACAAAGGTTGGTAGAATGTAATCTTTAGCGACGAAGCATCATTTTGTACATGAAGCTCCCTAAAACCTGTTCAATTTTACTAAACTCAAATATTTTTTGACACACGATGCTATTCTACACTTTCTAAAGCTACCTAAAGAAAGTCAGGTCAATTTTGCGAAACTTACAGGTTTTTTTAGATACAGGAAAATTCTAAGAGAATGAACCGAATTCATGACACAGTGTTTGGGTTCTCAAGCATTGTCATAGAACGAGTCACTGACCATTTGAAAGAGGTGGTTTCTACGTTTCGAATCGCTGTGACACAGGATGTTCTGTGTGCGTTGGTCTTATATCACCGTTGTTTTTTTACACTCGACATGATAAGTCGACAGAAAAGGGTTTCTGCGTTGTCGAATTCACGAAGATAAATGCAATTGTAAAGATGCGAAGTGCTTTTTGAACTAAATCGAAGTGGACGACAACAGAATGAAATTTAGTATTTCTGCGTTAGACATGATGGAAGACAGAGCTTTGGTTTTACTTTTAATTTGTCAATGATAAAACAATCTCCCATTTGAATACATTTGCCTTAAGGAACACAACATACGCAAGAGAATTGAGTACGGGAGTTGTTTGCCTAAGGTGAACGCCTTCTATGCAATGTCTATGAGCAAGGTTTGTAGTCTACTTTTCATCGAGAGTAGCACCGTAACCAGACAGTCTTATCCGAATATGCTTCAAAATTATCTTTTTCTTTTCTGCAAGCAAATTCAAATCAATTCCTTTTTCAAGAAGGTGGAGTACAGCATTTCATGATTCGAGCTTTTTGATTTCCGAATGAAGAAGTGTCTTTGCGCTTGACCTCAAAAATCCTTAAACCTCACCGTAGGTGTTTTTTCCTTATGGAGATATGTAAGGGATCAAATTTATGTTCCCTCCGTTGTCCAATAACTCAGATGATCTTAAAGTTTGAATAACAGCAGCAGTCATGTTTATGGATAGTGATATGCTTGGACCTGCCTGGAAGGAATTCTCATATCGCTCTAATATTGTAATGTAACGTTCTATTCACAATGAAGTTTTATGAATAGAACGTTTTCTTGACATTATGTATTGCTTTTGCCTAATAATACGTTGTACTATGAAATCTCTTCATTCTTTTAAAATAATTGTGTATCTTGACGCCACATGTACATTTTAAATTCGATCTTTCTGGCGAGAGAGTAAACATATAAGTAATAAATATAGACTTTCTTCTATATTCGACAAACAAATTATAACATGTTTCCTATTGTCAGACTCTTGAGGGACTAACTATATATTTGTAATAGCATCGATTACCTAATTAAAATTGACCTTGTGATTTTCTCTTTTTAGCACTAAGATCGGTTTAAAAATTAACTGAAAAAAGAACTAGCTAGGTAGTAGTATAAAAACATTCCCAAAAAGAAAAGGACGAACATATTTTCAATATAAAAAGTGTAATTTTATTTCTGTTATATATTTAGAAGGTTAAATATGACAAACTGCTCAATCAACTAATTATAAATTGATTAAATTACTTCCGGTTGCCATTATTGTGCCATATTTTCGAATATTCAGTGAATATTTCAAAGTTAATGTTTAATTGAATTATTTTTATTTTTTCAAACAAAATTATTTGTCGGTCATTGAATATTTTAATGGTCAATTTAGTGCGCAAAATAAATTTTAAAAAAACTGTTTGAATTAACGAAATATTTCCAAACTATTCGTACATTTCTTTAAAAATATTACAAAAAAATATCTATACTATACTGACCTGTTGATTTAGCGATAGCTCCTATCATCACGGAAGGGATAGCCATTATAACACATCCAAAGGCGGCCACATACGACAAAATTTGCGCTCTTGCTGCTGATTTGCTTGAAAGTACCCTTTGGAAATATACTTGCCATGGTATTCCACCAAATATCAGCAGTAGCCCATTGTCTAAGTAATACATATATTCGCTCGATTTTAATTCACCCATCCAATCAACTTCCATCGAAGCAAGCGGCCGTACATGATTATTCATCCAAGCAAAGGGTATGCACATCCACAATCCCAGAAAAATACAAAATAATTGTATAACATCTGTGTACGCCACTGCATAGAGGCCTCCGAATAACGTGTAAAACACCGCAATGCACGAACTGAAAATCACGCTCGTTTCGCGCTCCATGTCAATGATCACTCCCAATGTGGCTCCTAGAGCAGCTAGAATACCGGCAGCCCAGAATACTTCGCCGCAAAGAGCTGGTAAAAACAATAAACCACCCATCCGACCCCCGAAACAATCTTGTAAAGGATCTAACATCGTAACATAGCCCTGCTGACGCATCTTATTCGCGAAGAATATTCCTCCAAACACCAAACTAAGGGCATAGCCGAATGGTGCTTGACACCAAACTAACCCACTTGTGTAAATTATTTCTGCGGTTCCATTGATGTATCCTCCACCAACCCATGTGGCTAGAATTGTATGAAAAATATAAAATACTTCCTTATATTAACTAACTCTGCTTAGTTAATATTAATAGTTAACAACGCCTTGAAGAAAATATTTTTTATTTTAAATTGATAAAATATATTGTATCGTACTTCGCATTAGATTTAGAAAAACGTGGTATCAAGAAAACCTTGCAAAGAACTTTATTGAAAACTGTCTAAACAATTAGTTACAAGCTTGTATCTTTGATGTTTAAATATTTAAAGCAAGAAAATGTTATTTTTAGGAAACATTTTGAAAACAAAACCATATGTTCGAAAAAGAATAAAAATCGAATACTGAAAGATGTTATACATATTGAAACTAAATTCAAAAGATGCTAAACATCTACGGAATTTTAAGAAAGTTCATAAAAAGTTATTGTTTTTCTTATTTCAAATGTAAAAAATTAACACCTATCGCAATTACATTCAACATCTTCTACACTGACTTTTAAAATCATATTCTTTTTAACGGAGTTTAATCCTTGTATCATAATGAAATACATAGACACTGTAGAGAAAGTATTAGAAAATATAAAGAGATGCAAGACATGTGGACATTTTTATTTACAATGACGATGAATGCTCTGATAATGTAAATGTTTTACGCGGAGTTTTGTCCCATTTTGAAAATATTTATGTACATGAATAGTATAACTATAAAAAAAGCAGCTAAGGAAGATATTTGTTTCCCAATTAAAGGAATAAAACTAAGAAAACAGCTGGAGTGAATGATATTTACGAAACTTGTTATGAGATTCTAATAAGCCTCTGCAATCTGTTTCTATGACAGATTACAAATCAGTCTTAAAAGTGTTTAAGATTATAAAAATCTTCGATCTAATTCTATCAGTTTAGAAATCGAATAGTCGACGAACAACATTGATTTTTAAAAGATCTGACAATAAAGCCAAACTTGCTAATAATTTCGTATGATATTTGTAAAAAAAATTATAAAAGATGGCAAGTCGATGTCGTTTATACCTATCCATCGAAAGCCTAGTCAGGCCATGACAACTTTTATCTAAATTACTAATTTTATGTTTTACTTTCTTCATACTTATACAATACAACAGAATAATCCCTCTAGGGCAACAACAAGTGCTCAACAAAGCAGTTGCTTGGGACTCCCTCTATCTATTGTTTATAAATGATTTACCGATATAATTAGTAATTCCATAATTTTTTTTGTACGACAACGACCATAAACTATTGAATCATCGGAAAAATCAAGACATATTTTTGCAGCAGATGACATAGTTCATTTTTAAGCGCTAGAGATATTCATATTTATCTGTATGCTATGCCACGTGACAACTGACAGTTCGACCTTTATTTTAGAAAATAATTGAAGTATTTTGTTGAGTGTTTGAAATTTTACTTTCGAAAAAACAAGAATGGGCGTCAAGCTTGGGAAAAGTTGGATAAAACTTATAGTAACAGTGCCCTACAAAAATGTCAATGCCAACCATGGTCCACGAAATTTTGTGTTGGCGATTTTACTTTTAACGGCACTCTGCCAAAAAAGCTCACTGAGCTTGATGTCAACTAAATAAAACCTGTTACACGGACGGGATCGAAGATGACATACAACGAAAACTTGAAAATAGTCCACAGGCTTTCTCTGAGCATGAGGTGTTACTCCAATCCACCGATCACTCCGATCCAGATTCATACTGCATTAGAAACATTAAACAAGTCCCAAAATATTGCTCAGGCAAGAATGGGAATGTTGTGAAGAACTCAACTAAGTGACACTGGGGAATCACGGGAAATGTTTCAGCCACATTATATAGTGGACCAGAATTAGGAAAGTGTAAGTGTACTATCTGAGAACAAGTAGATCAAGCAATGCCTAACATAGGATAAATTTAGGGAACAGATAAAAGTATGAACAGTGCAAAGTCTTTATTGAGGAGTCTAACCGTAAAAGTCTAAGAAATTGCTTTCGTTGGAAAGAAATCAGTTTAGAATAATTACAGGATACCTCATAGACCATGCGCATGCTAGATAATTTCTGAATGAAATTGGTAGACATAATGGATATCACAATTGCAGATTCTTCTATAAAACGAATAAGGTTACCACCATAGAAAAAAACGTAAAACATTAGACTACAAGTGACAGGGCATCTATGGCCAACCTAAAGTAGACCCGATAACATATACCAGCCGACTTACGGTGGATCGGTACAGATTAGTACAGGAAATAGAAGTATTGAGTTGGGTGTAGTAGGTATATTAGCAATAACCCAAATAAAATTTTAATTTCGATGGAGCCTCTGGCTGATTAACTTAATCAAAACGCATACTGTGCGACAGCGTGCGTTTTGGCTGTCAATGGTACGGATCGTGTGCGAAATTTGTTTCGTACGGGTATTTTGCTGTAGCTTTCCAGATGCGACACTGTTTAATTACCTGCTGATGATGACAACTTAGTTGTTGAAATACGTATACAGAATACGAAAATTAATTTGGCAAGGGGTTATATATCAACCTTCGGTGATCAAATAAGATTTCTTAGCTTTAGTAGAACGATCTCAAAAAATATATATAAACAAAATTTCGCATTACTTCAGAGAACGCAAGGATGTAGTTTCAGTTCCTTTTTGTCTTCTGTCTTTTCAACATTTATAAATTACAAATTATCATTTTAGAAATATTGAAATGTTTGGATATTTTAAAACAGTTTTACGAGTATTTGGATTTTAAAATAAAATCAAACTCAGATGAAAAATAAAATATTACGAAGATAATGAAGTTATAATAATTATGTTTTTACAAAACGAGTCGTTGGGAAATCATGACTTGCAAAAAAAACCTATCGAATATAAAATCAATACAAAAATTAGCTTCAAATATTTCATATATTTTAATTAAACCAAAAGAGGAGAAAAATCAATTTTTCTATTGACACTTTTATAAAGTAGTAGTAAAGTTCTGAAAAGTAATTTTAAAATTCGTAAATTTAAGTTATTTTCGCATCTGTTATTCTAACTACCACAAATTGATATAAATGTAATCCGGGCGGTAGCTTCATCTCGGATATAAAAATTTAATATTCCTTTGAAATAAGTCACTTCTATTTCAATTAAATGTGAATAGGTTTTCTTTTACATTAAAACTCTTCCGTGTCTTGAAAAATTGCCCTCATTAACATGTCAGTCCAACCTTCTTCAATCAAATATATTGAAATTTATATATGCGGAAAACAAGAGAAATTGTTGTTCGGCTCATATTTTAAATTGTTAATTGACCTGAATTTTGTATAAAATCAAATTCATTTAACTCTCGAACCCATACAAATAATACCTTTTAAAATACTTCGACGTAAAATATTCAAGTTGAATGTAATATTCAAAAACTTCTTACGGCCAACCCTTATTTGAATATTACGAGGAACATAAAATATAATAACGCTTTGAAATCTGTCAGAATCGGAAATAACGCTTCCAAGAATAAATCAATACATCTTATGTATGTATATTAGTTTCTATTTTACGTGTGTAAAAAATGTGTTCGGATATTTTCGTAAAATGTAGTCTGTCTAAAGCAGAATATAATTACACTGCTATCAATTTTTAATGGTCGTTTTGAAAACAAAATCATAAGCACCGTAAATTCCAATAATTTTAGGAAAAGAAGTCAAGCATATATAAAACTAAATTCTAATTTATAATAAACAAAATATTTCTTATATTCATCTTAAATACTTAAATAACTCTTCGAACCTTGTTACATTTCATGGTGCAGTATACATATTTTGCTAGTAATACTTCCATTTTCCAATCTTTACACTGTTCATGCTGCAAAATTCATGGTAATTTGTCGTCAGGCAGCATACATTACGTTGCGTAGATTATTTTTGCGTTAAAAATACAGTGTGTCTTCGTTTTATCAAATTCAGTGCAGTAGTTTTGAAAGATGGATTCGCCACGTGTTATGCAGAGGACAACCGTCATCGCGGCTAAAGTTATTGGATTATTTTAGGGTTTCTATGGATTCTTAGATTTTGCAACTATAATATGTGATGCATGATAGAATCTGGACAGAATCTAATTTAATTCAGAGCCCGATTTCCAACCTGCGTTCGATAAATGTAGCCCCAGTTAAGCGTAATATCCTAACACAAGTTTCATGTTGAGATATACGAGCGCATATCGAACGTTTTACTTTATTATTATTTTTCTTTGTATAAACTGAAGCGAGTTTAGAAATGACTAGGACTATTATGGTCCTATGCAGTAACCTACCTTCTTCACAGTTAGTTTGAAGAAGTTTTGCGTCAGTGAATGAAAAATGGTGTCAACAGAAAATGACATGAGCTGTTGGAAAGTGGAAGCCTTACCACGATAACGCTCATCTTCGCGCAGTTACGAACGCTAAAATTGTAAAATACGTACCATATTAACCCATTAATATCCTCAAACCAAGAAAAGATGTTAAAGAAGGCTGTAGAGGCAATTTTGAAGACATTCTCAAAGCATGGTTTCCGTTATGTCTTTGAAAAATCGATAGAAATGACAGCTGCAATCAAGTCACTGCACTACAGACTAAATATATAAACCGCGATCGAAGTATAGTTATTTATGATTAATAAATAATAAAATTTTGATAGGACTATAGTACTAACTTTTATTGGGAACCCATTGCACCAAGACATCGTTGGAGAAGTTACTGGTATAGAAAAATATCAAAACGAGTGTCCACCATGGTTAATAAAACACAAGAAAACTAAAATATATGAAATAAAAAGCAAAAATGATGAATCTAGTAGCATATCCTAAACAAACTGGTAATTATGGACAGCGGAACTTTGCTTGTTACAACAACCACATCATAAACCCCGTAGGAAAAACGTACTGTTAATAAAGCTAGCTGTATCTGTTTAAAAAACATAGGATACGTACTTTCCCTAGAACGACTTCAAAACTATACTTAAAATAATATTTAATATTCTAAACACATTAATTTCTGAGCATTGTTCATAAATTTCCTAGCCTCAAACATATCTTTTGAACAACGTTTGTGTATGGTTGAATTCTAATTTGCATTTCCAAAGATGTGGTCGAATATTTTATTCGAAATTTGTCCATATAAGATTGTCAAGAAATTCATACATAGAATCATGTACACCTTAAAAATTCATCTTATTTCTGAGTGTTTAATAATATTACTTGAATTAAGTTTTTGATAATTATTTACTTTGAAATGAAGAAGTGAGTCAAGCATATTTCCAAAACTAATGCAAATATCACAAATAGAAATCATATAACGGATATAATAAAGATAAGTAATTATTTGTCTGAAAAATCAATAAATTCAGAGTGAAAGAAAGAAAATGAGACTAAACGTTTCAAAAATCATACATGCTGTAAAGTTCCCGATTTTACAATAAATTAAACACCTCACTCTTCAAGTAGACTGGACTCTTTAACACCGGTAGTAATTTATTAAATAACTGCAGCCTACATAAAGGAAACCACTTTCTGTCAATGTTAACCCAAATTTAGAATAATAAGAATTACATTTATATCTCGTAGTGGTGTCATGGGCGAATTTATCGGAATTTTAAAGATATTTAAATAAAAATATTAAAATTTGAAATATATAGACTGCAAATATAGTCAGATTATTACAAAAATATGTTGCTTGTCACTGCTGCAGAAGAGTATACCATATCTCAGGTGATATAAGCAACAACTGGGTGCCGCATCGGCTGACGGAAGAGCAGATGACACGACGTGTGACTTAGTGCCGGGAGATGCTAAAAAAGTTTAATATGGGACAATCTCGGTATATGAACAACATCAGGAAAGGTGACGAGACTTGACTGTACTATTACCATGTGCCTACCAAAGCTCAAAACAAAGTTTGGGTCTTTGATGATGAGAACACACCCGTAGTTGTCAGAAAATCCCGATCTGTAAAGAAGAAAATGATAGTTGTATTTTTCAAATCGAGTGGACTTTTGGAACGCGTCGTTTTGGACACACAGAAGACAGTCACAGCTAAGTGGTATACTGAACAGCGCCTGCCTAAAGTCATTGGATCTATGAAGAACCTGCGGCCAAAGCTAAGAATGGACACCTGGTTCCTCCATCACGACAATGCTCCAGCTCACCGCGCCAAAGCCTGCACCGAATATTTGACCACTACAGGATTGAAACTTCTCGAGCAGCCTCCCTACAGTTCAGATCTTCGATCCCTACGACTTTGCACTGTTCCCGCATGTTAAAATGAAGCTAAAAGGGAGGCGGATTTCCAGTGATGAGGACCTTCTGCGGGCTTCAGACAACGAGTGTGCTTTACTCCCTAGTGAAACTTGGCAGAACTGGTTTAAATATTGGTTTCGGAGGATGGAGAGGTGTACTGAGTGTACAGGAAATTACTTTGAAAAAATTAGATAAACAAAGCTGTATTGCAAAACTTTCCTAGTACCCTTCGTAGAAAGGAAACAACGAGTAGTACTTCTAATACCGTACACTTCCAGTTTCTTTATTAAAATCTGATATTCTATGCTATCAAGTGCTTTAGGTAGGTAAAGCAATACTGCGCATGGAATCTTCTTATTTTCTAAAACAATAAAAACTGGACCAACGAACACGTATAAAGCCGTATCTACACTCTTGTCATTATTGATAACGTCAACGTCAGAACAACAAACCACAAAGAAACAAAGCCAAGGATTATTTTCATTTATTATTAATGAGACTTACATAGAAATCAAACCTACTCTTCTTCAAAGTGAACTGCATATAAGGTAAAAAAATTTAATCGCAAAAATGACGAAAAAAAATATTTCAACTTTAAGAGCCGCATACCACCTATTGTGAAAAAAGTATTTTATGTTTCTTATCAATTACTTTTATTACCAATCGATCCAATCTATTGTTGAGAAACGAACGTTCAATATTTTATCAAACCTGATTGCAATTTATTTCGAAAGTTGTAATGGTACAGTTCCAAATTGTATGTATTAACTGTAAGTAATTTGGTATTTGCATGGAAGAAATATACTTTATTTAAATTATAATTTATGGTTCTAACTAGATCATCTACCTCACGCGACATTTCGCTGAAATAAGTTTCAGAGCACACGATAACTTTCGTCTCAATTTCTTCATTGACTATGAAATTCTTTGCTCTCTAGTAGAAATATCTACATTTAAAATAAATTTGTGCAGCGATTTTAGAAAATATTGTTTCTGTAGCACCTTTCATTTTAAGTGCAAAATTGTGGTAACAAGTTTGCTCCCACTTGTCACTTTTATTATACGCAAAATATTTTTTCGATATATTACAGTTTTGCTGAATGGTAAAAAATAATATTTAATAAAGGAATTCTACAAGGGTTAACGTTATTGCATATCAGTTTTTTAAAAATTTTAGTTATGTAAAAGTTTGTATAAAGCTGTATTGACAATTGCAGCACATACTCAAAAATATATTTGAAAAAGTTATAAAGGAAAAAAAGTGGTTATCATCAATTATATAATAACTATATAATAATAATCAATAAGGTTGATATATAACCCCTTTCCACAATTAACTATTTGTAAATTCTGTATACGCATTTCGACAACCAAGTTGTCATCACGGGTATAGCGAGACATGTATTAGAAAATAACCACAGTGTTAATATGGATTGTTTACATTTGATAAAGAACGTGTACAATTATCGCGAACTGGACGCGTATGAAAGCATGCACATCTTAAAGAATTCAAGCCATCTGGTAAACGTTAATGACGCCGGCCCTCTGCAAACGCCTCTCTTCTCTCTACTGAAAGACAAGAGGAACAATATCATAAAACACACATAAATCACACAGACACTTTTTGACCATAATAACCTTTTTCAATGTAGTGCATGTTAGTTTAAGTAAAAGTATTTTTTAAAAATCTTGTGAAACAGACACAGTGCACATCTTGGTTTTCAACGGTGCGGATCGCGTACGGAGTTTATTTTTCGTACAATTTTTTCGCCGTGTTTTACCAGGTGCGACACTTTGAAATTATCTGCTGATGATGACAACTTGGTTGTCGAAATGCGTATACAGAATTTACAAATAGCTAATTGTGGAAAGGGGTTATATATCAACCTTATTGATCAAGTCAATCAACCACAGGCTCCATCAAATTCAAATATAATAATAATATAACCAAATCCAACAAACTACATGTATATGGTACAAGCTGATTAATAATTAATGTTCATACATGAGAAACGATAACAGTACTTAAGCAAATAGGCACTCTACTCCTGAAGTGAAGCAAATATTATCTAAATATAAATAAAAAGAACTTCCAAATATCCAAGACCTAGATCAAAGAATTTTTTAAATTAATGCATGGAATACGCGAGTATATCGATCGAATTTTTCCATTTAATATTAACGGTCCTATACCATGGTACCGAGGCGATTTCTTATTAATAATTCTACAAACGAAGTGTATAATGTGAAACCTAGTCTTATGCAAACAAACAATTTCATTTACTTTACGAAAGATGGTATTTCTTTTACGAATATCATAAATATACCAAAGCTATTATTTCTAATGTAAAAATACAAATTTTTGAAATAGTATTATATCCAAATGATTATTTTAGGATTGAGTTATTGCAATTTATAAGGTTGTAGACTGCAATATTATATGAAAGCAACGTGTTATTTACACTAATTCATAAAGAAGAGTGATGAAATACATGAATTAAACACGAATATATTCTTCTCCATTATTTGCGATTGCCTACCAAGGATCTAACAAAATTTCGATTTCGCGCCTGAAGAAATTCGGTGCTTTGGAAAGTGAAAAGATCAGACCAATGTTAAAGCGCAAATCGTTATTAAAGATGATTCCTCAAAGATTATTTGATAGACAACGAAAGAGGTAGCAATCTAATGGAGTGACATGAAAAGAATAAGACAGAGTACCTGAATAACTGCTTTTGAAATATTAGCTGTATGAAGGCGAACATTATCAGGCTGTATAATGACAGAATTGCCACCTTAAGCTAACAGAGTTCCCGACAGTAAATCTCAACAATGATGATCATATTACTTAGGAGCACCGCATAGTAGACGACGCTTTCTTTATCCCACCATATGCACATCAGCTTATACGGATGAGTATAAGTTTTTGGATGCGAGAGTCGATAAAGCCAAGCCATTCTACTCTGTTCTTTATTTCAACATAAAGGCACTGTTTTTCATCATCGTTAATAATATAGAATAAAAACGATCATAACATTGACCGTTTAAAAATGGTTAATATTGTTAACAAGCTAAACGATGAAGAACCAGTAAATAGCTACAATATTCATACACTGATTTTTGCTGTTTTCGATCAAAACGTGTGAAAATAACAGGAATCTAACGCCCAGTCTCTGAACCTTGCAAATGCCTCATTATGGTCGATTCGTTAAAATGGCCAATTCTCGAGTTGTTTGGCGTGAATAATCATGAATTAAAGTATTCATACGTCTTCATCAAAGTTTGATGATCCTCCTGAACGTTGAGAATCGTTTTTGTCAAAATGGCCCTCTTTAAATCGAGAAAACTATCTGCTTGTTGTACTCTCCTCAATTACATTTTCTGCATAAACGGCACAAAAGCACAAATTGGAAAAAAAAACGATATATCGAAAATGTTCACTTCCTCGACTAAATATTTTATTTTCTTTTGTCAATAATTAAAACTATCTTTGCACATTTATACCAAATCAAACCCTATTAAATTAAACAAGGATACGGCATTAAAATAGCTTTGACTTATACTCAACAATTTTTTTAAGGCACTTTAATCCTAGAAACCTAGAGAAGACACGTGGTCACAGTCATAAAACAGCTCGAATTCCATTCATTTGATATATATATATATATATATATATATATATATATATATATATATGTAAATATATATATATATATATATATATATATATATATACATTTATCACCAAAGTGTAATATCCATCCAATTCTTAAAATGGATAAGAAACGATACTTTTTTAATCTCCCTGTTATAGATGACGAAAAAAGTGCCCTATATGTAAATTTTTAGCGTAGACGCAGATAGAAAGTTCCAAGGAAATCCTTCAAAACCGCCTAAAAATTAGCCTGCACGTGAGGAAGGTATTGCAAAAATAAAACTATTAATTCGGATACGAATTGTCATCATATTAGTTAATATAGGCACTTTAAGAAAAACGTCTAATTTTAACCAACGTAAAAGTGTTTCGCCACAACTGTTCGAAACTGAATTCACACATTGATGTACACTCAATAAAAGTTTAGAGACAACTTAAGTAGTTTACAAGTTAATGTAGCATTGATAGAAGTATTTAAAGCGAAGTGTAGAATAATTATCCTAGGAAACAATAGAAAAAATATTTATCTCTACGAACACAATTTATTTGGAAGATATCTGTCACAAAACAAGGCATCGGGGCCGGAATTTATGTATAAGTCCAAACAAAGATACTACTAATGTTGGAAAGGTGAACAAGCAGTATGAAACCAGTTGAACAGTGATCATTTTCTCCGACAACCAAGCAATGTTAAAGACATTAGATTTGCAGCAAGTGAATTCTAAACTTATATGGTTATGTATGCACTTAGTAATCGTAAAAGAAGTGATAATAGCCAGGTTTCGCAGGACACGAAAACTACAGGAGTAAAGGAAAGGCAGACCACGCTATCTTTAGAAGCTACATTCATATTTTTTATAAGACAGTCATCAAAAAGTGTCGAATATAGATCTCGGGAAAGCTAAAAGAACTCCCAGATCAGAGAGAGGTGAAACAGTTTCTTACGAGAATAGCTCCTCAAGTTTCCAACAAACTCGCAGAGTGGAGGAGTCTTTATTAGAATAGCAGTGGGTCTATTAAAAGGATATTATAAGCTTAAGCATATGAAGAAATGAGATTGACAAAAAGAATCATATGTAGATTCTGGCAAGTAGAAGAGGCAACCCCAATCCACATATTCTGCCTAAATCTAATTAAAAGAATTAGGCTCGACAATGGTAGTGAAGTAAAGTTTGAAACCTCCTGAAATAATATCATCTAAAGTTGAGAGAATTAAATTAACATTTATTTATTCGTCGCATTTTTCTCGATCTAGTATTTATTTTAGCTCAAAAATTCACTCTTTAAAAAACCGTACTAAATTACTTAAATACGTTCCCCGATAATGAATTTAATTAAATTAATTTATATAATGAAATGTTCGAATAATACCCAAGAATTAATTAATTAAAAATAAAAAAGCCTATTAATAATGATACAAATTATACAATTGATTGAGTTGATTATTTTTTTATTACTTTTTTCATGTTTCGTTTATACAATACCGTATCAGGATAACAATGTTCGTTATAAGTTACGAAGGTACTTTTGTAATTTATTTTTCGCTTTTTAATTTTCGGCGACGTTTTGGGTTTCTACTTATTCAAAGAAACTAATGCTGCCAGTTGAACAATCAATTCTCTTTTTCAGCATTCTGAGATATCTGTACTTCAGAGAACGCTGAACAAAAAAAATTAGTTTCGATATCAAAACTGAATAACTACAACATTCAGCTTCGATATTCACATCATTAGAATAATAACTCGTCGAAGCGTCCCGTATTTCAAAAAATGTTAGTTGGTCGACCATTTTCTGTAGTGAAATTTATAATAAAACTCGAGAAGCAGTTCCATAATTTAATATTAAATGGGGCGTCATTATATTAGAACTTTAATACCTTCTTTATTTAAAGTTTTATGTCCCGATCAAATATAAAATATTTGACACTATAAAACTGAAATATGGATGCTTCGTTTCAATATTATGTCATTTTCTTCCAAGACGAGATATTTGTTCATTGTCTTTAAAATATATTAATAAAAATTCTCCAAAAAGTATTAATAATATTATAGTTTATCCAGTTTTATATTTTTAGAAAATAATGTTGTTAAAATGAGGTATTGTGTTCATACCAAATCAGCAGTATCTTGAATCAGTTTTATAAATATTTCCCCTAAGTTCAAGAGACATGTCAATTCTTTTCGCGTTCACTACCAGAATAAAAATATTCTCCACAAATTATTACGTATTGATCTTTATAGTAACAGATTCTTTTATAAATGCTATCAAGAATTTTAAATATTATGTTCCTTCTTATAAAGTTCTAAATATACCCATAGTAAAGTTTTTCATTATAGTACATACGTACATACATCGAATAATGGATTTCTAGTGTCTCTTGCAAACAAACTCAAATTTCCTAAAGATCTTTCATGAAATTTTCAAAATTCCGCTAATAACTGAAATTGTAGAAGTAATACTATACAAATAGATACATATAATATTCAAATTAAAGCTTCGAAATATTTCAAAAGAAGGTGAATGTTAAAAAAATCGCAAAAAATCATTTCGATACGTTCTTTCAGCTTACTGATGCTTTTGAATTTAGATCGTCAAAGTGTGTTATTGATTACTAGCTATAATTATCTGTAAGAGCATCTACAATTCAAAACTTATATGTTTATATTATATACTATTATTCCATGTATAAATAAATTCAGAAGTGTTTTCTTTTAATATTTTATTTTATTTTCTTTGGCGAATCAAGGACAAATACATATTGTCGGCCTAGTCAATAATCATGGATATCATGCGTAACTTTGACCTTAAAATGCTTCATTAATTTATTCATTTCTATTTTGAGCGGTTACTTGTCCAATATTATTGTTGTAACTCACCGGTCATTGTAAAAATTCCCACAAAAAGACCGATGTTTCGACCTGCCAACATGACCTCCTCCTCGCTATCATTTCCAGCTTCCTTCTTACGTGCGGCCCATATACCCACTCCCAAAATTAAAAGGTAGAAAAGTATAATGGATATCACGCCTGCTACGTTGATCATTTTGGCCCTTAAAGATAATCATTTAAACAAATTATGTAAGGATAATTGAAAAGACCCACGATTTACCTGTTTAATACTTATATAAGTATGAGAGAAATGATATGCATATGTAGGGAAACCAATTTCTTTTTTTAATTTACCCTTGATTTTTCTTTACGTTAGTTGCCATCTCTAATTTATTTTAGGTAATTGTGAAAAAACAATAGAAAATTTTGGAAACAGCAATCGCCCCAACGAAGGGAGGTTTTTTGTGAGGGGCTGTTTCTGGTTCTAAACGCTAGCCCGCACATGGACGCCGTTTAACTTCATCAAATTGCGAACTCACTCACTAGCACCTGGAGGAGGACAACATACAAATTTGACGCGCTCACAGCCGGGACTGTCCTGGCCTATACCACGTATTGATCCTGGTGTGACGTCAGTTGGATGTGTTGGTCCTTATTGGGCGCACGAACCTCCTGGACCCCGCTCCTATTCTGAGAGAAAAGCATACGCAGAAGAAGCGAATATGATCGCGCACAGACATTTTCATTGGTGTAGGTGGGTTCTTACACCTACACAATTGTTTACACCCAGCTTCAGATTTGTTCAGAATTCGCTCGATATTATATAAAGAATACTAAGTGAATACTAAATAACCATCAAAAAAATTAAAGAAAACGCTTGCGACACCAAATACAATATTTTATGCTTTCGATATATATATATATATATATATATATATATATATATATACAATCTTTAAAATTATCTATTTCAATTAATAAACGAAAATATGTAATAAAAAATAAATATCTATTACAATACTAAAACCTTTAATACTATAATAATCAATATAATAAACTATAATAATTTTCTTGAAATGATATATGTCCCGACATCTGTAGGCGCAGTTCTCAATTTACATACTTTGCTAGAGAAAACTGCAATCCCTAACATATATTTTTCTTCTACTTTTAGTTTCTCTAGTAATCTTAGAAACCACAAATAGGTATATAATTACTACTCTACTAAATCATTTGCTAATTAAAGAAAACATTTATGTGGAATATATATAAATATTAACGGTATTAAATACTATATTTCATTCGAGTATTTTTTAATGTTTTACAGATTTCCTTTTATTATTTTCTTTGTGGAAAGTTACCAAGTTAGTTACATGTATTTATTATTATATACTTACATAATCTTTATTTTCTTAATTATTACGAGATATGCAGCATGCAACAGCGCATTCACAAATAATAATGAGGTATGTCAACGTTTAAATGATAAAATGTTTGAAGAAAATTGTCGTTTAAAAATAATAATAGACTATATTTATTAAACATGTCTTAGAGAGAATTACAGTATGCTTGGATGATTTAATGTGAACACAGACTGTAATCAATATCAAACAAAAATAAGCTGAAATTATATAGACCTGCTGTACCATAATGTCTTCAATTACAAGAAAATTCGTGTATTATATAAATTAAATAGAAAAATTTGAAACGTATTTTATTTAAGTTTGTATTACGAAAAATAATGTCCAGTGAACAAATTTATTTCTTTTTGTAACCCAAGTAAAAGCAGAATATTTAATTGTCACATATTGTACAGTTTTCTATAATTATATTAAATAGTTTTCATTAGTATTCATAGATGTCGCGGAAACCAGTAACATGTTTTTGCATTATGTGTACATTGCATCTTTAAAAATGATTTCTACTAGAGAATTAATTACCTAAATAAACTGTTTTACCATCTTAAATTAGATGGCGCTGCGGAAAAATATTTAATTCATTTTATATAAATAGAAGTTCCTATAAATATAAAGCTAATAGCAAAATTTCTTTAATTTTCTCACCTATAAAAGTATTAGTAAGTTACTATATTTTTAAACGGTAATGTAATAATAATATTTATATACGATATTATTAATAATAACAAAAACGAAAAAAATCTATTCCTCAATACCGAAAATTAATAAAATTGTAAAGTAATTAAGTAATTGTCATGTAGAATAGTTATTGACATATTTCTTGAATCTAAAGCTTTAATTAAATTATTTAATATTATATTAAATTATTATTATAAGTATCAGTTTCTAGAACCATCTTCAGTTTTGAAAATAAGTTTATATCACCACTAGTAATGCTAGAGACCTTTCAATATGATGGTAAAGCTTTTGTTCCAAAGAGGACGCATCAGCGAGGCGATCGATGATCTTTTCTAAAATCTTTGAAAGAAAATTATGAAAATTATAAAATAAATGTGACACTTCGCCCATGCATTATAAATATTTTCATAAAATACTTGTTCTGTTATCAACTAGTTACGAAGTTGCCATCTATTGGAAATAAGACGAAAATTTAGAACTTTCTTTAGACTTTGAGTCATTAACCACCACATTTAAATAAATATTTAAGAATAAGTTTTCTACAATAATTTTACAAAAATTTAAAAACAAATTATTTCCGGTGTATTGTACTTTTATTGTTATTAGTGTAATAACTCTTAATTCTGTTTGAAACTTACATACATTCATATGATGAAGTAAACTTCAGTTAAACAGTTTATTAACAGATTTCTTTTAAAATAATCTTAAATTAAAAATCTAACTATTTACTCTTTTGTTGTTTACTTTTTTTTTGTATTCTACAATACTAACTTTTTAACTTAACAAATTGTCAACAATGAGTATTCTTTACTTCTTGGTGAATATTACCACTTAAATTTAAGTCTAGGCTTCTTGATGGCCAGTCCATGACTTGAATATTAATCTCTTGTAAGACATCTTGTCTGGCATGAATATGAAATGGTTCCTTAAAAATGGCACGAAAGGCATTATATGGTCTTCAATAATGTTCTCTAGGTAGTATTCAGCATTCATTGACGTTTGGCAGATAGCGATTAACTCTGTGCGGGCGTCAAAGCAAATTCCTCCCCAGAACGTTTCACCACCAAAGAGCTACCTTTGAAAGATTGTGCAGTCACAATATTATATATTTCTCCAATTTTTCGCCATACCCTTTCACGACCATCTGGAGACTTTAAACTTACTCTAGTCTCGTTCAAAAACAAAACTCGCTTTCAATCTTCAGCTATCCAATTTGCATTTCAAATCTCAAACTTTGTACTCTGCGTGCTGCGGGAAGTAATGGTCCAACTGTAAAGATTCTACTTCTCAACCTTACATCCCTCAACCTTCTTCTTACAGTTAAAGCAGAAACACTTACATCTCTGACTGCTTCAAGCTAGTTACTGAGTTCTATGCTTGTTATTCGCCTATTTCAAAAACCTTGCAGGTCATCTCTAGTATGTGTGAGTCGCTTTCTACCTTGACTACGTTTTCTTCAAGTGCGATCGAGATTTTCTGAAACTTATAACCATTCGACTGACTGTCGCATGATTAACGTCAGAAAATCAACCACACAACGTATTTTACGTCTTTCTTCTAACAAAGTCGAAAATCTTACGCATTTATCATTGGTTAAATGATGTGGTTAGTTTACGATTTTCAATTTAAACTTTATTAACTTAAATACTACACAGACAAAAAATTAACAAAATTTTAATTTAAACATAAATGATGCTTTAAAATTATTTTAAACGACTCAAGAAAAACTATTAACTTTCGGCTGCTTTCACAAAAAATGTTAAAATTGCTTTGTATAGCTACTAGATTATGTTCATATAAAACCAAAAAGCTTTAAAAATTACAAAAATTAAAGCAAATACATACTGGAGCGTTAATTTTGAACATGGGTGTATATACTGTATTTTGAAATTGAACATGGGCTTTTCTACACATGTATGTGTGTTCAAATAAAAAAAAGTAAGAAATCTGTCGAGAAACCATTCTATGCAATAATATGTAAATCAATGACATTTAAAAATTTTGTTTTGCTTTTTTAAAATTGTTCCTTCGCTTTGTTTTAATTGAACACAAAAAATCTTATTTCTGCTGGATTTTGTTTTCTCTATGGAAAATATAACAAGATATATCTGTATAATTGATGGTGTTGTAAATTTCTTTCGTTAGAATTAATGTGGGTGATTTTTGGGCGATGATTGGGTATCATACGGGAGCCAAAATTGGGCATTCGAGAAAACGCCGATGTCAGCATCCGCTTAGCAAACGATTTATTTTCAAACATTGTCAAGTGTGGTCGTATATGACAATCGTATATAAATGTGAGTGTTGTGACAGATGTTAATTAAATTAAGAGATTTATACAAAAATTTCCTAATTTATAGCATATTAGCAGTCATATTCGAAATATTGTAATATAAGCAATTTAGGACACTTTAGGAATTTCGCGTTTTTTTAAGAATAAATAAAACACATAATTTGCATTCACTTTCAAAAACTTTCTATTGGTAATTGAAGTATCAGTTATGACATTTATATGCGAAAATAATATCTGCCAAATGGCCTCCTCTTGCAGCCCCACAGACATCCACTCCTTTGTAAAAATTTTTAATGACATTTTGACATAATTGAGGCTCTATCTCACCAATGACACGAATAAGTTCATCTTTCAAAGCAGGAATTGATAGTGTATTGTTTTTATAAACCTGAGTTTTTAAATAACCCCAAAGAAAATAGTCTAACGGTGTCAAATCACATGATGTTGGTGGCCAATTAACATCACTGTTTCTTGAGATTACATGTCCAGGAAATTTTTCTCTCAATAAATCAATTGATTTGTGTGTAAAGTGAGGTGTAACGCCAGCCTGTTGAAACCACATGTCCTCTAGATCAATATTCATTAATTCAGGCCACAAAAATTCGGTTATCATTCGACGATATCGATCACCATTGACAGTTACAGCTTCACCAGCAGCATTTTCAAAGAAGTAAGGTCCAATTACAGCACCTGAACATAATGTACACCATACAGTGACTCGTTTAAGATGCATAGGTTTCTCATGAATATTTCGTGGATTTTCTTCACCCCGGATACGGCGATTTTGTTTATTAACATAGCCACCAAGTTCAAAATGTGTCTCATCGGAAACATTATTTTTTGGGAAAAATCAGCTGGTTGTTCATTGATGAAATTGACAAATGAACGACGTTTTAATTGATATAATGGCTTCAGTTCCTGTGTTATTTGAATTTCGTTTGTCTTCAGAGCTAAATCCTTATGTAAAATACGCCGTGTTGTTGATCCACTAAGTCCAAGTTGTTAGGAACGTCGTCCAATGGAAATTTCAGGATCTTCAATAACACTTTCGCGAATCAAACAAATATTTTCTTGTGAACGACCACTACGACTGTATTTTTCACTTTTTTAATCTTCCACGGAACCGGTCTCTTGAAATTTTTTAATAAATCGACCAATAGTTCTTTCAGATGGACGATTATGTAAACCATAAAATTCAAGTAATTTTCTAAAAACTCTTTTCACAAAACGCTGATTTTCATAAAATAATTCAACAATTTGAACGCGTTGTTGTACCGTGTACGAAGCTATTTTTGTAAATGTCATATTTCACACTTTTTAAATGCCCACATACCCAGACAAATTCAGTATGCCATCTATATTTTATTTATTCTTAAGAAGAACCGCGCAATTTGAAACACTCTTTATATTAATATACACACCGTTGGCTTATCTATAAAATCACCCACTTTAGTTATAATGAAGTATAGACTGTGTTATATGAACAGAAAGATCATGAGCATTATTGCTAACAAGATGGAAAACAACAATCAAATGACTCACGCACTTTTTTCTGTAGAAGATTTGAAAACATTAATTGCACCTTCGATGTAGAAGCAGAACCCTGCGTCAAATATTTAATTTTATATTAATAAAATCTGCCTGATGCTAGAAAAATTACAGTTGGTGTGCCACTGCGGTTTCAAGAAAAGTAAGAGATATATTGGAGCATATTTATTTTTCCTTTTTGTATTATATTACATCAAAATACATTTACTTTATAGAATATGCATACATTTTCTAATTACTTAAAATATTCCATTTTCTTATATATAGATATTTCGAATGTATTCAGTCGCGTAAAGAAAACGCTTATACTGTATAAAAAATTCTGAAACATGTCTAGACTTAATTAATATGTACATCTAACATGATACTTTTTACATGTATACGCGTTTTGCTTCCCCTGTGTTAACCTTAATTATATATTTTGATAAATTTATCACATTTAACAAAGATAATTAACTTTAGTTGTCAATATGCACATCGATGCAACAAGAACACATAATTTGATCAAGCTCATAGTATTTTGTTCTTGGGTTCAATTTTCTCATAGATTACTCTAATATCCAAAACACATAACACATTCATAATGGGATTAATAGCTTGCATTGCTGCCTCTCATTGATATGCTCATCCTACGATCAGCTCGGGCTGTTGGATAATACGTTTGATGACCAGAACTCGGCGGTGGATATCTCCACCTCCAAGGTTTCTGGAGCAGATGTCCATCTGTTGATGCCCTCTCTCGAAAGGGTGCATCCGATGGACTTGACGAACTACTGTTTTTGCTGGTGTCAGTTTCGTCTTCTTCCTCAACTTCTACTTCAGTCCAGCGCCTATTCAAAATACCAGATTGCCTGGAGGTACAAGGAATTAAACTACTTGGAGAAACAGCAGCTGAACATAATACTCGAATTGCATCAGGAGAAACTTGTTCCCGATCACTACTGGATCTCTTAAGCTTGGTTGGATTTTTATTTTGTACTCGCCAGAATCGGCAGGCATCTCTAAAGACACCCCAAACCTAGAAAAAAATGAATACATATCAGATTTAAATACCAGTATTATTGTCATTAAATAAATATATGTTTGATTTGTTTTTTTTGTAGTCAAATTACGTTATGTTCATGTTTTTCGTTTATGGTTTTCGAAGTTATGATTTATTACGATAATATAAGTACAGAATAATTTGTAATTATTTAATTATTAGAATATATATTTATATTTTGTGACAAAAAAACTAATCACCTAATAAAATAATAAATCTTTCTACCAAAATGTGTACTAATGCTTACTGTATTGAGAACAATAAATGATAAAAGTTGTTTAATTCATACCTTTTATAGAGAAAATTTAATAACGAGTTGCTGCTCCACGTAAATTAATACATTCTCTTATTCGCCAGGGCAGAGAGAATAATAAATGATTAAATATTAAATGAAAATTTCGTACTCTTTGTAGAGAAAATTTAGTTGGCATAGATTGTTATTTGAAGTATATAATAGCAATTAAGCACTCGAACGTAGAGTTTATGTAGAGGTTACCGTATTCGAATAAATTGCTCGGTATATTGATTAATTAAGTTACTTGGTGATGTTATTTAAAA
Source organism: Dermolepida albohirtum (assembly GCA_031893035.1). Classification (NCBI taxonomy): domain Eukaryota; kingdom Metazoa; phylum Arthropoda; class Insecta; order Coleoptera; family Scarabaeidae; genus Dermolepida; species Dermolepida albohirtum. The sequence continues at coordinate 735,144 of JAVIWB010005724.1, read as the reverse complement.
ATTCACTTCAAGATAGACACAGCGTTTGATTGATAATGAATTTTTAAGGCTTTTGGTGGAGGAATATTTAAGTAAAAGAATGGAAGAACTTATAGAGAAATTGAATGTGAACATTACTGCAGTTTTACAGGCTAAGAAAAAGTAATAAGCGCACTTGAGAAGAAGCAATTTGGAATCTCTGACAATTACATGTTCCAATTTAAAAATTCAACGACTTAAACTATATAATTCTGCATCGAATAGTGATCTATAGTTGTGAATTAGAATATTAAAATGCCAAGCGTTCTAAAGCAACCAAATTACCTCCAGCTAAAGGATTTTGAAAGGTGTCGTGTCGTTGGAATGTATAGTGAAATCAGTAGATGGAGGCAAAAAAATATTGTTAGTTATTAATTGTTGGAAAGATTATTCTCAAAAGAGGCAGCATCGTAGAAAAGGTTCTGGACGACCTGGAAAATCACCAAACGGGAAGATAGGAGACCAGGACTGCTTGCCCTTAAGCATTAGCATAATATCTTAAAATCTGATAGAAATGTTTTTTTAGTAGAGACGGACCATCCCATATATCTTCATATGTGTTCGTTTGGATTGAATTCAAATCGTCCAATATTAAGGCTGCCTAATTGTGCCTTTAGATTAGAATGATGTAATGTAGGAAGAACATATCATTTTTCGTTTTTGTTTGTGGGCCCACGCTAGTCATAGACGTTTTCGACGTTGAAGAGGAAAATTTATAAATTTATATGTAGAATGTGAGTCTACATTTACTTTACTTTGACGGTTTGGGACGTCGTTGGCATAGGAAGTAGGACCTTTAGTATCTCTAGAAATGTTGAAAGACACATTTAGAAAATTCTGGAACCATTCACTCCACCATATATTCAAGAGCCACGTAAATAATTCCACATTCCCACAAACCAGAATACGATGCGTTATGCGGTCTCCACACCAATCATCTATTATGTATTATAAAGTTGGTATGTTTCCTAACACTCCAATAAACTTACAGCAGCTACATGATGCCCTGCAAATTGTTGGAATAGGAGTTCATAGAAGATCCCATTAGAACCATTCCCGAAAGAATAGCAGAATATGTTCGTTTATGTGGAGCGGCAATAAGCGCTTGAGAACATTATATGAAGAGAACTACAAAAGTGTCCAAATAGGAGCTTTAATTTGCACAACCTTTAAAGGAATTACCACCGCATTCTATATAGAATACTTTATTGTATATTCTTAGACACCAGTCATCGAATTAACTCTTCCACTTTCTTTTCTAAAAGCTAGGTATACTCCTCGTCTCACGTACTAAGAAGATCCCATCGTTGGGAAACTGTCTCATTTTCAGATTGATATACACATGAAGAGAGTGCGCAAAGTCGCATGGACTAAGATGTAGGTGGTAGGGTGGACGTTTCAGGACCTTCAGTTCCATACTAATTAACCACTCGATGCAGACATTGAACTGGGATGTTGTCATGGTAGAAAAACCAGGGACTTCAGTGTTTTTGAGTGTTATTCTGGGTAGATCTCTTAGTGTACCACCATGCAGTGACTGTCTTTGAGTTTCCAAAATCACGTGCCCCATAACTCCTATCAGTGTAAAAGAGACGGCCACAATTCTTCTTAAGAGATCGATTTTTTGTACTGACGCGGGTCTTCCTTCACCTAAAAGAACCACATTTTGCTCTGTGCTTTGCGGATATGTCATAGTAGAAAAGAAAGAATTTATCACTCGTCATGTTGTTAATAAAGCGGGATGAGATATTTCAAAACATTTCAAGCATCTCACATCTGCATGGTGTTACGGGATACCACAGAACACAGCTCCATCTATTCGTCTGTTAATTCTTTGTGTGACCGAAGAAAGTAAGCATTCGTTACTCGAAGATGTTAGCTCAGAAATGTTTGAATTGCCTGAGTTTGAATGCTCTGCCATTTTTCCATTCGATAATAACTTACATAGCCATCGGAGAAAATTTTTTTCCTGAAGTGGAACATCCTGATATTGAAGCATCTTCTAAGCTGAGCTCTGGAATTTCTTTTGCCCCCTAAATACGATTTACGAGGTGTAATCATTTCTAGCGCAGAAACCCTTAGTCCAAACACTGACAAGTATTCAACTTACGAACAAAGTCGTAGCTTAAAATTACTCGATACTCCTTTTTTAACCAATATTATATAACTAGCTGTGAGTTTTAGAGCAACTAACACAGAAAGACAGAGCCTCCGCTAGAGTGTAGGCTTAAATATGTCTCAACCCTAGACTGAACTTATTAATGAGTGTAGCCATCAAATGCATCATATAACAAAACTTTTATATTTTAAAACGAATCTTTGGTGTTAATTATATTAATAAGTAGAACAAACAAAATGACTACTTTTATAAGATGGTAGAATTTATTTGGCTAAGTTTAAATTGGTATCAGTACTTGTAGTTTTAAATTTAACAATAAGAATTAATCAATCGAGCGGTTTACATTTTAACTTATCTGTTTTCCTATAGGAAGTGATATAAATCAGTTTTTATCTATGTTTAGAATTACGTAGTATCTCCTACAGTTTCCTATTTACCACTTTTATAAAAATATAATCCTTTGACTATCTGTACTAGCAGACCTAATTACATTTCTTAGAAGTTTTTATCGTAAAATCAAACAAGAATAAATTCATAACAATTAACATTTTTGAAAATATAACTTACTAAAAATTTGTATAGGCGCGTACCTGATCAATACTTTCTCTTACAGAAATCTCGTGAAAACAAACGCATCCTATTTCTTTACTTCGCCGTTGACCTTCTTCCACAGTAACCATTCTGTCATCTATTTGATCAATCTTATTTCCTACTAATACGACCGGAACATCTGTTAGGCTTTCCTTCGAGGCACTGCCCAGCCTCCGGCGTCTCTTATTGTAATTGATTAAAAATTTTAGCCGATAGCACTCGTCGAAAGAACACTTATCCGTGACAGAATACATGAGAATGAAAGCTTCCGCCCATCTTATGTTTGCCTCCAACGCTAGAGATTCACTCTCCTGTAAATAAAATTTCTGTCAAATAAATAGGAAGATAAAATTATAATTGACTTAACAAAAAAAATATTATAACTCTTGCTTTTATAGATCTATTGTATATTTATGTCAACTTTTTCCACATAAAGTAAAAAAAAATAAATAAAAAGAATATTGTTTTATAGAACTTAAAACTTATTTGTTTAGTACACAATTCGAAGCTTACTATGGCCTTTGATATTTGAGCTGACAGACGACAAACACTATTTTCTTTAGTACAAAATAATATTTAACTTCCAAATATTTTCTGTTACATCAAGATCTAACGCAAGTATATTGGTTATTTTCGAATAATGCATCTAATATTGATCATGAGACTTCTTGTCATCTATTGCTTTATTCCCAGGTATATCACTGCTACCTTTGCTTCGTGCTTCACAGCTGCAATTATGCGATATATCAAAATGAGAATTTTTACAATCAAAAATGTATGTTGACTAAAAATGTTACTTTTTACTATGAATTTAGTAGTCTGAGAAAAGTAATATAAAGTGAGATCACTAAAGTATGAAGAATATGGACAAAATATCGATTAAATTTCTTGTGAACTTTGGAAATATGCAAATGCAACCTAGCAAACTACCAGACGGAATATAGAAGTATAAATCCACAAAGCGTGGTTAGCTATTGCGTTGTGGCTTTTTCTAGTGTTTAGCTTCCTAAATCGAACCTAATTAGATCAAATAGATGCAACTAACTGCAGTCGTTTGGAATGAAACCAACTACAGAGGATAATTTATTAGGAGCTATGGTACACATGTAATAAAAATATAGTCAAAAGCAATCCTATACCAAGCTTCTTAGTCAAGGATGGAAAATATATTTTCACAAAACCTATAATGATAACACAGGCCAACCATGAAAAAACTTTTTTTATAAATTTGGCTAACTTTTATATTTTTCGACGTGCTGAATCCGAAAATGAACTTTAAAATACTACAGGACGTAAAGTTTCCTCGCATGTTTACTTTAGGTTATTTATGCATTATAAGCGTATGATAATACCTTTTTGAAGTTTTATATGTAATCAAAAAGACCCTAATTACGAAAATATAGTTCAAAACATGTTGAAAACATTTCGAGAACTTGGATGTAACATGAGTGTGAAGGTGCATTTTTTACACTCGCATTTAAATTTTTTCCCTGACAATCTTGGAGCTGTAAGTGAGGAACAAGGGGAGTGTTTCCACCAAAGATATAAAGGAGATTGAGAAACGGTATCAGGGTCATTGGAATGTCAACATGATGGGAGATTACTGTTATCATATAAAAAGAAAAGCTACATTCGAACTTCTACCGTGAAGAGGTTGAGGAAATACAAAAGTAAAAAACTGTTCATATTCAAACTTACAATTTATATCTTTACTATTTAATTCTTTGACGAAAAATTTAAATAGCGTTCATAAAGAACGCGGTTTCCAAGTTAAATTTCAATCCACTAGCTCAATTAAATCCTTCTTAGGAAATGTAAAAGACAAAATTGAAGTTAATAAGAAATCGGGGATTTATGAAACTAAATGTCTAGATTGAAATAAACAATAGATAGACCAAACTAAACGATCGATAGCAACCCAGTATAAAGAACATATGGCGCATACCAAATTCAATAGACCTGAGAAATCTATTTTAATAAAGCATGTGTTAGAGAATAATCGAAACGTAACCTCGGATTGATTATATTTGGTTAAGAATGTATATAATTACCTTGAATTAGATATCTACGAAAGCATTTATACTTCAAAAAACAGAAACCATGTGTTAAACACCGACGGGAGTCCTATCAATAACTCATGTCTATATGACTTCATAGAAAAGTAATAAGCGACCGACGAAAAGGTTTCGTATATGCAAGTAGGTACTTTATTTAGGATAAGTGTTTACTTTAAGATTAGAATACAATTTGAGTTATGTAAAACGAATCTATAGTGGGCGTTTGGCTTTCGACGGCGTAAGTCTAGTACGGATTTTGTCTTCGTGCGAATTTTTCCGTGGATCCAAGTGTAATACTGATTAATTATCTGCTGATGATAACAACTTAGTTGCCGAACGTATACAAAATTCGAAAATTATTGTGAAAAGGGTTGATTAACTTACTTTATTTTTTTTTCTTTCGTTTTTAAAGCAAAATACTTTTGTATATTTGTAATCACATACTTATTGTTATTATTATACCAAAACATTTTTTCGACTTTTATAACAACTTTCTTGACCCTGCCTGCTTCGATTTTTATCCCACTGATTTCAAAAACAATTTCAACGGCTTCGATACATAACGTAAAACTAGTGTTTTATTAAGTGGAAAAAAATTATAACCTGGCACTCTTTCAAATTGAAACCATGATTTGTTGACTTTTTCCTTAATTTTAAATATCTTGATCATGGTCAGTATTTTAATACAATTTACGTTATGTACTTGAAAATTTTTATAAACACGCTCGTTCTCTTTTATAGTTTCTGTTAAAGTATCTGAAAATTGTAGACTATAAAACAGTTTTAATGAGGTGATTAATTATATATCTTTCTACTTTAATAAATATTTAGAAGGATTCATGTCTATTAATAAACATATATTTTCATGTAACTTATACTGAAGTATTTTTCAAATTATGGCTAACTAGATAGTTTTTTTTAATTTTTTTTTTTAAATGTCTTTATCAAATTTTATACCATACAATTAACTACTCTGAAAAATAATTACTTTAATCAGATCACTTAATATGTTGTACATAATCATTTTTCCTTTACTCAATAATAGTTGTAAATGATAGCTTATGTTGCTCTTCGTACAGTCATGTGCATGAAAAATAGCAGTGGTTTTAAATTTACTGAAACATCAATTTATACGTTAAATAAAGGAAATTGAAGTTTATTGAACTCTTTATTCCAACATATAACTATATCAATAAATAAATAGATTTCTTAATACCAAAAGCAAACAAGATTGTTTATACTATCTGCTTCTGGGTTTCCGGGCTGGAACCGCGTCACTAGTATATCTGCCGACGTTTCGTACCCATTTGTATGGGACATCTTCAGGGCTGAACTACTGCACTGAAACTGGTGTAAGTCGATGGGGGACGTGTTTATATATGGATAATGGGTCATGGGTTACGGTTACGGTTGGGTAGATTAGAGATGCAGGATTGCCAAGCGTTATGTAGAGGGTAGCCATCATCGCGGTTAAGATTATTGGGGTGCTTAAAGATCTCTATAGTTTCACGGATTTTGCGACCATAGAAGTGGTTAGTGCGAGATAGGATCTTGGTTGAATTAAACTGAATATGGTGCCCGGTTTCCAGCCTATGCTCGGCAAGTGCAGAACCCCTTAAGAACCCTTTAAGCACCCCAATAATCTTAACCGCGATGATGGCTACCCCCTACATAACGCTTGGCAATCCTGCATCTCTAATCTACCCAACCGTAACCGTAACGCTCCATTGACCCATGACCCATTATCCATATATAAACACGTCCCCCATCGACTTACACCAGTTTCAGTGCAGTAGTTCAGTCCTGAAGATGTCCCATACAAATGGGTACGAAACGTCGGCAGATATACTAGTGACGCGGTTCCAGCCCGGAAACCCAGAAGCAGATAGCATGGTCCACGACCGCGGAAGTCTACGTACCAAATTAAGATTGTTTATATTCTAAGACAAGCAAAATAATTGTATGTACATTAAAATAGCAGTCATGCCAAAATACTAACTAAATGTTATTTTTACTTAGTTAATTGGATTGAAATATTTAATATTTTGTTGCTTGACCTTCATTGTTTATCACCTCTTGCCACCTGTGGAGCAATGAATTCATCAGTTGTTTACATGTCTCCGCCTAAATTGATTACCATTCGGTTTGGCATATTCTCCATAGATCGTCAATATTTTGCGGGTGAGAAGCAGATACAGTCTTATTCAACTCCACTCATACATTTTCAATGGGGTGTCAGTCTGGTGATTGGAGCGGTCAAACCAAAACGCGAACATTATTATTTCAAACCACTTTTTTTAGACTTTACGAGAAACATAATTCGGAGCGTTATCCTGCCGATACAACCATCTTAGTGGCATTTCTTCCTCTGCATGTGATAGAAGCACAATTTGTAATATGTACACATAGACATCAGCATTCATTATGCCTCCTATCTTGTGTAAAGTACTTACGCCATACTACGAAAAACACTCCACAACATGATGCTTGAGCCTCTGAATTTTACCGTCTTTTTGGTGTACTGGGGTTGAAATGCTGTCAATGGTGGTCTTCGTACGTGTTGTTGGTATCCACTGAAATTAAATAAAACTATTTTGAATTTATCGGACCACAGTACAGCGCTACTCTTTTTCGCCTCACTGTACGTGTTCACGAGCAACCGATGATATACCTTGTAGTTGAATTTCTTTAATAATTGTACCTTTCTACGCTTTCTTCCACGCAAATTTCCTTGAATCAATCTTCGTCTAATAGTAGAGGTGCTTATACAAAGGTTTAACTCACTTTTAATTGCAGTTGAACTTATGAACGGTATCTTCTTGGCACGAGTTAGAATGCTTCTGCCTTCTCTAGGGCTACTTTTACTTTTTCCATCACGATTTTCTTTCACTTTTCTCCAGTTCTTAGCGTTTGCAATAATTGTCGTAGAACATGAGAGCGTATTTTGTATAAACTTGTGCCTTTTGCCTCTATTGAGTAGATCGGGTATAATTGCTCTTTTTTTCGATGAACAAAGTTTTGCTGAGCCCGTATAACTACAGTAATGGATGATTAAAAAATTGTTGAATTATCCTGCAACAGACAAAAGTTTATACGTCTGCCTTTAGTGCCGCCAGCTATGGTACTGCTATTTTAATGCACAGGCAAGTAATAATGCATGACTAGAAAACTCAGTAATTCCCCCTCATATTCGGTACTTTACCGGAAACCATATATATTCAGGGATTTTGAATAATTTCAATATAGGTGCATCAGAATTGTCCGTTGTAACCATTATTTATAAGTATTAACTTAAGACTGCTATTTTCATGCACATGACTGTATATGGTTCATATACGGAAAGCTATATAAAATTATTATTATAATTAATAATTTCATTTCCGGGATTTTTCTATGTAGAGCACCAAGATTACTGAAAAGATGAAAAAATCAGCTTAATTTAGCGTTTGTCAATACCTATGCGAAGGCTAAATATATCTTCTTTCTTAGAACTTGACAGTTAATCTAGCGGGGAAAATATTTACAATAGTAGGTAGTGAGCCTATATTTCATATTAAATACTCGAGAATATAAAAAAGATATTGTTAGCACTTTTACGTTGATTATACACGCGTGGCATGAAAACAATTATAAAAAGAAAAGTTACACAAGCATTTTAATTGTGTGACAAAAAAAGAATAACCCGACAAAAGGACATATTTTTAATCAAAATTTTATAGAGAGAATTTAATAATGAGTTGCTGCTTCACGAAAAATGATATATTCTGCTATTCACTCGAGTACGCTTCTAAAAAAGATGTTCTACGGATTCCTGTGTAAGCTCATATCAAACAACTTGTAGGGCATCATTTGTTGTAAGTAATATATAAAAGATTTAGTTTGAACAAACACTCGACTTTTAGGAAGACAAATTGATGCCTTCGTGAGAAATTTGGTTAATATTTATTGTTCTATTGTAGAATGAACCGAACTTTTCTATAATGCAACTCCAACTGTTAGAGCAATAAAATATCGAAACAATTGACACTTGATAAAATACATATTTTAGCAAGTGTCGCTATCAACCAACTTCTACCTAACTCAAATTGATATATAATAATAATTATCTTTTAATGAAATTTTAATTTTAGCAGTCTTACTTAAAGGTAATGTTGATGGAGTCTGTGGTTGATTCACTTAATCACTGAAAGTTGATATATAACCCCTTGCCACATTAATTTTCGAATTCTAAGTTGTCAGCATCAGCAGTGTACATTTTGGTTCTCAACGGTACAGATTGCGTACGGAGTTTGTTTTCGTAGGGGCGTTTTTCGCCGTAGTTTACCAGGTGCGACACTTTTTAATTATCTGCTGATGATGACAACTTAGTTGTCGAAATACGTATACAGATTTCGAAAATTAATGTGGCAAGGGTTTATATATCAACCTTCAGTGATTAAGTCTTACTTAAATTTAAACAATTCTCGATTGCATTAATTAAACCTAGTGGAGGTCTCAAACATTTTCATTTCTATGAAATAACAAATGAAATGTATATACTTACATCTGTTTGACCTGCCGTATCCAAAATATCGAAATAAGCCATCTCATTGTCCATAAGAGTGTGAAATGCGTAAACTTTCTCCAATGTCGGGTCGTATTCGCCAATATATCTTCTTGTAATAAACCTTACGACCATTGCTGAAAATGGAATTTGTATTGAATACTTTTTATTATATTAGAAACATTTATAGAAAAATATTTTTCAACTTTTTAATGTAACTATTTACAGTGCGAAAGTCGTAAAGAAAACGCCAAATAAAATTTGGTGCTCTTTGCTAAAATGACAATACTTCATGCATTATACTGAGTTGTCGGGAAAATCATGATGCACTTTTGCGACAGTCTTTAAAATTGTATAGAATGTTAAAAATGCAAGTATGAATTTCTTCATATTTACGCTTCAACTTACATAAAGAGAAGACCGCGCATTAAGTTTTCGATGAGGATAGTCTACAGAAATATCAATGCGAATAATAATTCACAAAATTTTGTGTTGGTCGACGCTCTTCGATCAGGGTTCTCTAGGGTTGAGACGGCGAAATAAAGGCGTTGATCAAATCAAATTCACGCCACAAGACACGTGAGGTTGTCAAAATGTTCAAATCTTCACTAGCTCATGAAAAAGCTAGGATACACAGCAAGCTCGATATTTGGATTCCTCGTGATCTCAATGAAATTTAATCGTATAGAAAATGGTTCTTTTTTGAAACGATTGATAACTAGTGAAGTGGTGCAAACATTTTTGTCTTAGTGCCAACTTAAAGATCCGCTTCGAAAGCTTTCAAAGGCAGACACTCATCAAAAGAGTGTAAGGTTTTCAGTGTGGTGGGAATTTAGAAGTGCAATCTTTTTCTAGCTACTGCGAATTCGTTACTGTTGCAGATATTTGAGAAAGTTGACAATTTCACAGCAATTACTATATACAGCGAGATGTTATCTTGTCACTCTGTTATTTTTCTCCATTTTGAATGGAAAGATTCACAATTTTATATTTTCTTTTGATTTTATGTGGGTTTATAATTTCCATAGTTCAGCATTTTGTACGTATTTTATCATTCTTCAAAAATAAAGAGCGATATGTTTAAAAAGAATACACTTTTAAACAAAAAATACTTTTTAATGACATAAATAAAAGTAAAGTTGCTAAGCAATTAAATTTATAATTTAATGTAGCAGAAAGAATACATAATAATAATTATGAAGCAACTGATACAGGTTTCCTTGTCAGGCCAAAGAAGAACAATTATGCTTTCAGTATGGTGTTCTTCAAGCCTCTTTGTATCGTTGGGAATTGGTTAATTTGGGAGAATCCATCATTCAGAAATGTCCAGAGCTAGTTAATGGTAAAGGAGTTGCCTGTCAACACAGCAACATCTGACCACACACAAATTTGAACGCTCATCAGAAATTATTGTACATTGGATATCCTGACTTGCAACACCCACAATACTCGTTGGACCATACGCCTTCAGATTTCCATCTGTTTCTCATAGAATTTAAAAATGTTCTAGTATATTATTATATATACGATGCATTATCGTGGTTGTGTTTTCTAACAATTCAGCAATTCTGGACATGCATTACTTGTTAGACAACTTTATGGTGTCTGTCTCTTGTGCTTCCAGTATTACAAGCTCCGCATGTTTTCTCACGGTAAAGAAGAAGACTGCTATTTTCATACGTATTAAGATTTCTGCGCAAACATGGTCATGCTGCCATCTTTAAAAATACAGCTCATCTACTCATCGATTAAAGCATGCGGTACACATAGAGAATAAAACTTTCTCACTCGAATTACTGGAACATGAATGGCAAGACTTTCTTCTACATTGCAATAAATTACTTATAATTGTCATCAATGTACTTCACAAGAACAGACGTGATGGAGCGTGCGTACCTCAGAGCATCTCCAAAGCTTAAATTTCCTCGTTAAAACCTCCCATGGCAACTAAATACCGTCACACGATGTGAGCGATTATCTTCTAGAGCAAAAGCCATTTTATCCAAACACTAGTCAGTATTGAATCCATGGGCAAAGTTGAAATGTAAAACATCCCGTTATACTATTTTTGACCGAGAAAGCATTGTGAGCTGTTTACACCAGCAGCAACTAAAAGAGTTAGACAATGGCTATAGTGTGGGCTTGAACTAGTCTTAACCTGCGCTTAGCTGTCCACAGCATGCAACAATAGGTTGTACTTTTATAAGCATCGCCATTAGAAACGAATCGAATGTACTTTTTCCACATTCGAAGACAGGCTTTAATTCTATTGCAGCAATTGAGAATCGATATATAGATTCAAACACATTCACTTTAGAAAGACAAAATTATAAATTCAATTACTACTCCGAAATTTTTATGGTAACTCTAAACTTAAAAGTCGTACTAAATAGTTTCATCTGTGAACTATAGAGAGTGCTATTTCACGTTCGTAAATGTATCGATCTTAGAACTTTTTAAATGCACTTTTTAAACCAGCACGTCACGGACTTTTTACATAAATGTGTTCCTTCAATTTTTACAGAAGAGTAGCCGTAATACACTTGTGCCAGATGATTGAATTTACTTCTTTACAAGTGTAAAGAGAAAAGTTCAATTCCAATTTTTAACTTTACATTTAAACGAGATTATAATAACGTAATATTCCATCAGACTTTGTCAATTTCAATTCCATTTTATAAAATGCCAAGCGGTACATTTTACTTCATTAAGCATTAAACAGATGAAGTGCGTAATAATTCTCTAGATCGTGTCGAATTTAAATTCGTTTTTTACTCGTCTATTTTTAAAACAATCAAGCATCTATAATTTTAAACATATCTGAGTGATTATATTTAACGACGGAATCAACTTTCGTTTTCTGAAATATGCAATTTTAAATTAACATGTAAAACGAAATACACAAAATCTTGTTGTATATTTAGTGCGCTTCTATTTCCCAGCATAAATTTTGAGATAGCCTATAAATTTTTCAATTTATATCGTTTTATGATACACTTTTAGAGATGTTACGAGCGATCGTAAATATATACGCGCAATTTAATACTGATCATATGCAAAAAATAACACTTAAAATACTGGAGCTGTATCAATATTAATAATCTCACCTGATTTTCCAACACCAGCTTGACCCAAGACCATAACCTTTAATGTCTTTTGTCTTGGATATAGACCCAGTTTCACCAGAGATGATTTCGGTGAAGTAGCATTCATTTCTGTCTATCTGTAAAGAATAAATAGGGTTTTTATCTATTTCTATAAATTATTACTAAACTATAACAATTATTACTGTATTTGCAATAACAGTTCGGTTAATCAAAGAACTTAGTTACCGAATTTAGAAATAGTCTCAATATTTAAGCACGAGGGTGCTTCACATATTAAGTTGTTCAACATTGTAAACGTCAGATCAGCAAATGTCATGAGTGAAGAAAGTGAAATTTACCATTATTGTATAAACAGTTTAATAATGAAACGATATCTCTGAATAAAATGTTTGAATGGTATACGTAACTTTAAGTTATCCGAAATGATATACAATCTCTAAAAAAATTCTCGACGCTCACACACTATTCGAACGTTTCGGCGTACGGATAGTGTGTTCAGATTTAGGACATTCGTGATCTCGTTCCTGGAAATTGCCAAATTTCATTGCTTAAAATGCCCGCGATAAATAGCATAGCTGAATACAGGCTAAAGAAGTCAAGAGCTGTAAAATTTATTATGAACTAGTGAAGAGCAATAATTTTTTGAACCACATTCTAGAGTGTAATGTGTTTTGTACACGTCGAAAACCACCTTGAAAGCGTTCTGGTGTAAATTGTCTAGTGAAAACCAAAATTCCATTGTCGACAGTTATACTTTCAATGACAGGCGATTTTTGGTATTCCAGGAACTCAAACTCATTAAGAAAATTAACAAGCACGACGTCATTTTAATTCCCAAAAGCGGCTGGCATGAAAAATTTACCAACCACTTTTCATAACATCCGCTTTTTAAAATTCCAGTGGCGTAGTGCTTATTAATTTTCTTCATGAGTCTGAGCTACCAAAAAATATGAAAAGGAGTATCCTTCAAGACAACGTGAAATTCCAAAATTCTGGTGTGCTGCTGCTTCGAGACAAGGACGCATGTCATCATACTAACATGATAAACTCTTGCTAATTTTTTTTTTGGGAAATTCTCGAATATACGACATATAGTTCAAACCTGTTGCGTTGCGATAATTATGTGCCAAGGCCATTAAAACAAGCATTAATAATGTAGAAGTTTGAGAGCAATATGAACGTGAATAAGTATGTGTGCAACGTGCTTCATACTTGCTTCGTTTCCCTAAAAGATCCTGCAGTTTCCTGATAAAAATATAAAGAGTATAGAAGAACATACGTACATAGAAAAATAAACGTTAATCCTATTGAACAAATATTTATTTAGTAAATTAATTTTCAAAAGCCTTCTTCATTTTCGAACCATCTTCGTAAAATATGAAGTCACAGGTTTGTAGATGTAACATTAGCAATAGAAAATTTGAGAGAGAACTACAGTGTTCATATTTTTTAATCTTTCATGCACATCAACTTATATATGCATGAAAGTTAAAAAGAATATTAGGCATAGGTGATGTTTGTCCACATCGTGCAACGATATTTAGGTGGTATAGAGAATTCCAAAGGGCAAATTTAACCGCGAAGGATGTTGAGAGGATGGCAAGGCCACGAACGTCAGTTACGGATGAAAACGTTACTACTGTCAGGAAAATGCTTGGAGAGTGACCAACCAACAGATATAGAGTATTTCAGGCCTAAATGCACTAGCAATTCGCTCGATTCTGCTTGATCATTTGAACGTGAAGAAACTTTGTTCTCTCTGGGTGCCGCATCGACTGACAGAAGAGCAGATGACACGACGCGTGACTTGGTGCCGGAAAATGCTAAAAAAGTTTAATAATGGACAATCTCGGTATGTGAACAACATCGTGACAGGTGACGAGACTTGGCTGTACTATTACGATGTGCCGACTAAAGCACAAAACACAGTTTGGGTCTTTGATGATGAGGACACACCTGTAGTTATTAGAAAAACCCAATCTGCAAAGAAGAAAATGATAGCTGTATTTTTCAAATCGAGTAGAATTGTGGAACGCGTCGTTCTGGACACACAGAAGACAGTCACAGCTAAGTGGTATACTGAACAGTGCCTGCCTAAAGTCTATGAAGAATCTGCGGTCAAAGTCAAGAATGGACACCTGGTTCCTCCTTCACGACAATGCTCCAGCTCACCGCACCAAAGCCTACACCGAATATTTCACCACGACAGGATTGAAACTTCTCGAGCACCCTCCCTACAGTCCAGATCTTGCACTGTTCCCGCATGTGAAAATGAGGCTAAAGGCGAAGCGGTTTTCCAGTGATGAGGACCTTTTGCGGGCTTGGGACAACGAGTGTGCTTTACTTCCTAGTGAAGCTTGACAGAACTAGTTTAAAGATTGGTTTCGGAGGATTGAGAGGTGTATTGAGTGTAGAGGAAATTACTTTGAAAAAATTAAATAAACAAAGCTGTATTGCAAAACTTTCCTAGTATCCTTTGTAAAAGCGTGTATAAATTGGTTTTCAAATATAAAACCTGTTTTATCTGAGTGGCTGAACATTTTAACTTCAAAGTCATTCTGCAATATTTATATCTAGATTTTTTCATAAAGGTTATAATTTTATTTATACTTAAATTAGTCGATTTGTTCTACAAAAGAAGAAAATGTTATTAAAGTAAACTTCCTTCGTTTTTCAAAATAAAAATTACCACTATTATTTTATTTAAGTTTAACAAATTTCAAAAGGTATGCATGCCATTATTATCTGTTATCGCGTCTTTAAAAATTCTAATGAATAAAAGTGAAAGAGCGACTGGGAAAATCCATTATGGAAACTTTTTCTCTTGATTGAATCTAATGCCAACCTTCGTTGAAAATCTCTCGTAATTTACTATATTCGCACCTTTTCATCTTAATATGTAATCAAATAATTCATTAACTTTAGTTATGGGAAATATTGTCAAATAACATACAAAATACAACGCTAATATAAAGATACATACATAAGTGAATACGACTGTGGTGTCTAAGCAAGATTTGTAATAACTTTGTACTCGCTAATCACAAAATGTAATTTCCCAGTTTCCATAGGTGTGCGCAAAGTTAAACTTCTCGCACCAGTTGTGCCATTCCACGAACTACGTACTGGTTTTAGTACAGAATCGAATGATGTTAGACGAAGCATAAAATTGTTACGACAGTGTCGAAGACTTCATAAAATTGGAAAAAAATATTGATTGTTGGTATATCACAGCACGAACGAAAATTAGTTTAATGAAAATCAATTTTCTCTTTTTTTATATTGATTAAACGTATGTTTGTGAAAATTATTATGTTCTGCTGCGCCATCGTTAATTAGAATTACAGAAATTAATTAAAAATTTCTGAGCTGGGGACTCGAACCTCTATCCGCCGTTTGGTAGACGGCTGCCTTACGAATTAGGCCACCGGGCAGTATAGCTTTGAGTCTTTTGACACACCATCAATTGTATTATGGAAAGAGATTTAATATTTTTAAAACCCGCAGTTAGGTTAATTTGATGTTAATAATTATATATAAATATATAATTAAGTTATCTGCTTCTGGGCTTCCTGGCTGGAACCGCGTCACTTGTATATCTGCCGACGTTTTCATACCCATTTGTATGGAACATCTTCAGGGCTCAGTTTCAGTGCAGTAGTTGAACACTGAAGATGTACAGGGCAGGATACATGGGCTTCCGGGCTGGAACTGCGTCACTTGTAATATGTACCCTGCCCTGTACATCTTCAGGGCTCAACTACTGCACTGAAACTGAGCCCTGAAGATGTTCCATACAAATGGGTATGAAAACGTCGGCAGATATACAAGTGACGCGGTTCCAGCCCGAAAGCCCAGAAGCAGATAGCATGGACCACAACCGCGGAAGTCTACGCACCAGATATAATTACTTTTTCACGATGGAAAATTAATGCAATTTATTATTTTCATCTACGCCATCGTTAATTAAAATCACAGAAATTAATTAAAAATTTCTGGTCTGAAGAACTCGAACCTTTACCTGTCGTTTCCTATACGGCTGCCTTACCAATTAGCTCACCAGGCAGTATAGCTTTGAGTCGTTTAACACGCCATCAATTATATTGTGGAAACAGATTTAGTATTTTTAAAACCCGCAGTTAGGTTATTTTGATGTTAATAATTATATATAAATATATAATTACGTTCTTCGCGATGGAAATTAATACAATTTATTATTTTCAGCCACGCTATCGTTAATTAAAATCACAGAAATTAATTAAAAATTTCTGAGGTGAAGAACTCAAAAGTTTACCTGCCATTTTCTAGACAGCTGCTTTACCAATTAGGCCACCAGGCATTATAGTTTCAAGTCTTTTAACACGCCATATCCAGTCCTTCCCCAGCGCAGAAAATTTTAATTAACGATGGCATAGCAGAAAACAATAATTTTTATTATTTTTCCATCGTAAAGAACTGCATTATAACATCAAAATAACCTGGCTGCGGATTTTAAAAATAATACATCTGTTTCCATAATAAAATTTATGGCGTGTTAAAAAACTCGAAGCTATACTGCCTGGTGGCCTAATTGGTAGAGCACCTAACTATCGCAATAATACCCTATCTGAGTGTCCTATTTCTCTGTTGACACACAGTAATATTATAATAAACAGAATATTCAGAATTTGCCATTACTAAACTTCAAACACTTCAAATGAGAAGGAAATACTTACGAGTATGTTTAAAGTTATATCATATCCATGTTCAATGTATCCCTGTAATTTATCTATTGCGCTATTTATAACTTGTTATATTACTTTAAAATTTTCCATAAAGTATGTACAGTAGCGGGAAAAATTTTTAGTGGGTCCTCAGGCCAACTATAGAGAAGGTATGCTTAGTTATCTGTAGTAATTCCCAGAAAGGATTGGCCAAGTAAACAAAATTCCCATTTTGTTAAATTAATTTTCTTTCCATTTTTACATAATTTGGATAAAAATATATTAATATGCTCTATATGTTCTTCTATTGTTTTTGAAAAAATTAAAATATCGTCAAAATAATGTAAAGGGTGGTTCGAATTGCGCGTTTTTTTTAAGAATAAAGAAAATATAGATGGCGCACTGAATTTGTCTGGGTATGTAGACTTTTAAAAAGTGTGGTGTATGACATTTATAAAAATGGCTTCGTAAACGGTACAACAACGCGTTCAAATTGTTGAATTATTTTATGAAAATCAGGGTTCTGTGAAGAGTTTTTAGAAAATTACGTAAATTTTATGGTTTACATAATCGTTCATCTGATAGCACTATTGGTCGAATTATTAAAAAATTTCAAGAGACCGGTTCCGCGGAAGATCAAAAAAGTGAAAAATACACTCGTAGTGGTCATTCACAAGAAAACATTAGTTTGGTTCGTGAAAGTGTTGCTGAAGATCCTGAAATGTCCATTAGACGACGTTCACAACAACTTGGACTTAGTGGATCGGCAACATGACGTATTTTACACAAGGATTTAGCTCTGAAGGTATATAAGGTTCAAATAACACAGGAACTGAAGCCATTAGATCATTTATAACGTCGTTCAAGTGGACTGATCGAATGGACCATGTAACTCGTAGCCGCGGCGACCATATGTCGAAAATCATATTTAAAAAATAAATGCCATGAAATTATCTACCATATTATAATAAAAAAAATTTCATTCCAACAATATTTCTGTCTTGTATTATCATTTAAAGTTCTCAAGCTTTTAAAAACACCTCTATTAGGTAGTAGTCCTTAAGGACTACTACTATATATTTTAATTATATATATAGATTGCATTTTATTCTCCCTGAATAATTAACATTTAAATATCATATGACTATTTGGCATTATATTATTAGTATTATTTTATTTAATTTAAAATACAATAAGATAATAAAATAAAAGAGAACACAACACCAATTGTAATATCCTGTTTCTGGTTACCGCCTGAGTGTTTTAAGGAAATTCGTAAGTAATTTCCTCTCGTAGAAATGGAATCTACACAATTTCCTTAACCACTAAGAGCCAATACAAAAAATTCACTTAATAATTCGTTTCAATGGACATAGAAAAACAGTTTACCATTGCGATTTCAAAATGCCGAAAATTGAAGTAAAAAATAAATTAATATTGATTTAATTTTTGCTTGCTGTTTATAAAACATTACGATTCCTTCTAAATAATTTTTATAAATTGACTATTGTACTTCAAATATATTTTGATATATTAACTGCAAATTAAACTTTTACTTAAAGAAAACTACTTGTTAAATGTGTGTTTTAACATTTATTTAATTTATAAAAGTAATTAATAATATCTATTTTACCAGTAATTACATCAGAACAACGTTATTTAAAACACGATAACTGTTATATGAAACTATACTTGATTTTTACTTTTATGATTACTATACTGCAGTCTTTGCAGCTAGTATTATTTCCTTTTTATTTATCCTTCTCTTTTACCAGGTTGTTAGTAGCTAATATTAAAATATATTAAACGTTTTGAGTAGTGAAATGTAGTAAAGACAGTGATTTTTTAAAATTATTTTTATTATTTTATTTAATCCTTAGTCCTTTTACCCTGCGGTATCGTACTGAATTTTACATTATATCTTATATATTTTACCATTTAATTTTGTTTTCAGTTTGTCTCATTCAGTACTTCCTCCCTTTCTTTTTTATCCTCAGCTTCCAGTGTTCTCTGTCTTGGGCTAGTTGTTTGATTTCATGCCATCCTATATTCCTCTTTTCCATCGGCTCATATACTTGCTCCCTCCAAGTTTTCCGTGGTCTTCCCATTCTGTTTCTACCCTCTGTCTTAACTGCAAAGACCCTCCTTGTTATTCTCTCGTCTCTCATTCTCTGGATATGTCTATGACTGTTTCAACTTGTCTTAAAATTATATTGATTCATAATGTTGGGAAAACCTGGAATTGTATGGACTAGTAAGCTTTGGGACTCATCGTAAACGAACTAGTCAACATTGAACTACAACATTGGTTAAAATAATTTTCTAACATAGCTGAACAATGTACCCAATGAAAAAGAAATCTATATTTTAAATAGATTGAAAGATAGAGTTAAGGAAATAATTATTGTCCTTTTTCCAAAGTCATCCCATGTATAAAGTGCATATGGACATGACCTGAGGACATTGGACAATAACGAATAAAATCTAAATCCATATACAAAAACTGTTTTATTGGCTTAAGTGTCTCACATTTGATTAAATTGTTTTTCTTTCGTGCTATTTCAAATGAAAAACATTCTTCATATAACAAGTTGTTGACAATAGAACAAGAGGCTCTAAAATTTTAGAAATTCCAAATTTAACGTAAAAATAGCCTACTAAAAATATTACATGTAATCATTAATATAAAATAATTTTTAATATTTTATATTTTGACGTAAATTATATTCGCATAAATCAAAGTTATAGTACAACATATTTAAGATTCTAGTACTATTTGTCTTTAACAGCTTGTGGCAATGAAGTTAGAACACCATGAAATGGCACACATGAAACTTTTTCCTTTGAAGTAATAAAACAGAAGGACGGATAATATTGAACTAAAAACTGAACTTTGTAATCATTAAATCTTAAGTAGGTCAGGTGGAAATTCTCTACCTGTTTTTGTAATGTACGTTCGCAACATTGTGTCTAAAACTTTCGAATTAATTTTTTTTTTTTTGTTTATTACGAGGGATGGTGTAGACAAGGACAGTTTATACTGTCTATGTTATTCCCATATTAACTTTCATTCATTAGAGTAGAGTAGTAAATTCGAGCAGGCGATTAAATCCAGGTTTAGGAGGGAAAGAACATTTACTAAAATTTTGTACGTTACTTCATCATTTCTCATTTATTACTATGTTAGTTATGCCTAAATATTGAACATTATTCAACCCAATATAAAAATATTGGGTTGGCAACTAAGTACTTTCGGTTTTGTAGTATAAAATAAAACACTTTTTTTTTAAACAAAGAATAGTTTTTAATCAATTATATATTTTCCATTTTGCTCAATGACCTTTTGCCATCTTTCTTTCAGCTGCATGATTCCGCGCTCATAAAATTTGTGATCCTGATCAGCAAAAAACTGAACCAGCTGCGAGTGAATGTCATCGTCATTTGTGAAAGAATTACCATTCAAAGAATTCTGCAAACTTCGAAATAAATGGTAATCAGATGGTGCTAGATCAGGGCTGTATGGGGGATGTGGCATCACTTCCCAGCCAAGCTCCAATAGTTTCCCACGAGTTGCCAAAGATGTGTGAGGCCTTGCATTATCTTGGTGGAAAACTACACCTTTCCGATTTGACAATTCTGCCCGTTTTTCTTTGGTTGCCTCATCCAGTTTTATTAATTGTTGACAGTAAACATCAGAATTGATCGTTTGGTTTCTTGGAAGCTGCTCAAAAAACACAACACCTTTGTAATCCCACCAAACTGACAGCATGATCTTTTTTGGATGCAATTCAGCTTTCGATGTGGTTTGAGCTGGTTTATCGTGTTTGCTCCATGATCGTTTTCGAACTATGTTACTGTACAGGACCCATTTTTCATCACCAGTGATGATTCTTTTTAAGAAAGGGTCGGTTTCATTTCGTCTAAGGTGCATATCGCGAAAGTTGATTCTTTGTGTTAAACGGATTTCTTTCAATTCGTGAGGTACCCAAATATCAAGCTTCTTAACTAGCCCAAGACATTTTAAATGTTTTTCAATTGTTGTGTGCGATACATGTAGCCTCTCCGCAACTTCTCGAACAATTATATGACTATCCTCTTCAATTATGACTTTGATTTGGTCATCATCAACTTCAGTGGCCGACCAGAACGTTGCTCATATTTGAAGGAAAAATCTCCAGAACGGAATTTTTTATACCAATTCTGACACGTGCGCTCTGTTAAGCAATTAGCACCGTAAACTTCACATATCTTTTTGTGAGCCGCAGCAGCTTTCTTTCCTTTACGGAAATAAAATAGTAAAATATGGCGAAAATGTTCGTTTCTGCACTCCATTTAAAATTAACCCACAACTAATAGCTTTAATAAAAATCACGCACTACTTGCTTCTGAAGTTACGTCAATGTGACTAGTATCACGCGACAAACGGTAAAGTACAGCATTAACATACGTTATACAAAAAATAAAGCAACGCTCTCTATCAGTAAAAACCGAAAGTACTTAGTTGCCAACCCAATATTTTTTCCAATATATAATATAAATCTAGAAATAGGCTAAAAAGTCAAAATTATCGTGCAGTATTTTAATTATCTAATATACACAACGTTATCACATATATATAATGCATATAATATTCGAAGAAATATATATATATATATATATATATATATATATATATTGTTATTTGAAAAGATCCTAAATTTAAACCATACAATGAATAACACCTTCACAAATAAAAAAGAGATATCGCGGGAAACTAAGATCAAGATATTTAAAATAATATATAGGCCAGTACTAACGTTTGGCTGCGAATCTTGTGTACTAAACCAGCAACAAAATAGCAAAACCCAGGCTATGGAAATGAAATACTTGAGAAGAGTACGAGGAGTATCAAGAATGGATCGAATGAGGATCGACGTAATTAGAAAGGACCTAGGAATACGACCCATAGAGGAATTTATAGAGCAGTCACAGTTGAGATGGTGGGGCCACCTACACCGAATGGACGATACAAGGCCAGTAAAAGAAATATGGAGGGCCTAGATTCAAAAAGTTAGGCAGAGAGGAGGACCGAAACAGACTTGGAACGACACAGATTATCGAGAAGAAGGGGGAGGACGAGAACGGAAGCTAGGAAAATGACAAAGGATAGAAATGAATGGAGAACATTCACAAGAAATGGTGCCTTTCAAGCGTGCTATATTTAATTACCTATTTTATAAGCAGTCTTGTGTGTGATGTCTCTTTCCATTGTTAACTTATTCTTGTATGCTAGGGAATTTTTTATAATACTTTCTTTATATTACTTTGTTTAATTGTAATGACTTTGTTGGGTTACGATTGTGTGCACGGGCAGAATAATTCAATTAGGTTAGGTTTTTATTAGTTCTTAGTATTAGGCAATTACTTTGTTATTTATATTTCTTTATAACTTTAAGGGTTTGGTGTTAGAGCAGATGACTAGAAGTCATCCATCTGAACCACCCCTTAGGATTTTCCATTCAGTTGAATGTTTTGTAATTATATTACTTGTACAATTACTTCTTGGGAAATAAAGGCATATTATTATTATTATTATTATATACCCGACACCACTAGTGGTACAAGATTATGAGAAGCATCCAAGCAGATCTGACGATTTATGTATATAGAAGGACAATTCTCAGGTGGATTCAATTCGTTTAGACATTGCTATAGCTTCTGAAAGCACGAATCATTTCTTTCTGCTTCGAAAACTTTAACTGTATGGTCTTGGAAGAACTGTATTTTCATATTTTGCAAATTATTTGAACAACACGAATACAAAAACTTAAATTAACATTAAATACAGGGCTATAGTACCTACTTCGGTTGTTCCTCAAGACCCCTATACTTTTCTATCATCTAGCCTCTATATTTTTTCTATTGCTAATAAAGGATTTCCGTTATAACTTAGGATCTTCTAAATATCAACTCTTTGCTGACGACTTAAAAATTTATTCGAATATCCCGTCTATACTATGAACTGTTGTATGGAGTTTAGACTCTTTATTAGAATGGTGCTACAATTAAGTGTACTTGAATAAATCCTGCCAAGTGCAGAATCATTTCCTTAGAATTACAACCTTGATAATTTTCTAGTAAAAGGAGTGGTCAGGATAAGAGGTACGAAACTTAGAAATAATGTTCGATTGCCAACTTTTTGATTCTATGATTACTCGAACCATGAAACTATGCTACTTTATCAATAGAACCTGTATTTTTGCCTGATTTTTTCAACTGTTTGTCTATCGTTTATTTATTAACACTCTAGTGAGTGTAGAGTAGTAGAGTATTGTTGCATAATTTGGTCCTCATATGTTGTCATATACCTAGTCCTGCCATAAGTATTGATACAAGTGTAAACGCACCTTTTTGCAGATGATAACTTGAAAGCACAAAAATTTTATGTTGTCAGTTCTGACATTTGATATATGCTTTACAAAAGTGCCGAACAATTTCACTATAGCGTGAGTCGTCATTATGGAATGGTCGGATAAAGAGAGCCGTATTGCGGTTATTGCACTTCATAAGTATGGAATAGAAAGAGCCCGTATTTTTGATTTATTGAAACCGTTAAATATTACGCGTGTGTTTGTGTATCGTATGTTAAGTTATTCATTGATACTGGAAATGTAATCGACCGTAAAAGATCTGGCAGGCCTCGCATAGTTCGTACACCACAGGCCATCAATGCTGTGAGGTCCCGCATCAATCGACATCCTGTCCGCAAACAGAAAATCATGGCTCGTGAAATGGGTATTGCTCCGAGAACCATGAGCCGTATCATTAAACTAGACGTAGGACTTAGAGCTTTCAAACGACAAACAGGACAGCGCCTTAACCTTGAATTAAAAAAGAATAGGAAGAAAAAATGCAGACACCTGATATCGTTGTACGGCAAAGAGCGTTATAAAAAAATTCTGTTTTCTGATGAAAAAATTTTTACCGTGGAAGAAACTTTTAACAAACAGAATGATAGGGTGTATGCACGGTCCTCTAAGGAAGCCAGTGAAGTGGTGCCAAGGATTCAGCGAGGTCATTTTCCTGCTTCAGTGATGGTTTGGTGGGGAGTATCCTATGACTGTGTCACTTCCTTGCATTTTTGTGAAAAAGGTGTTAAAACAGCGGCCAAAAACTATCAACGAGACATTTTAAGCAATGTAGTGGAGCTCCTGAACTACACCATGTTCCAAAACCAACCATGGATATTCCAACAAGACTCTGCGCCCGCTCACAAGGCCAAAACAACTCAGCAATGGCTTGAAAATCATGTACCTGAGTTTATTAGCACTGACTATTGGCCGTCAGCAAGCGCAGACCTAAATCCGCTCGACTACAAACTGTGGTCAATATTAGAGGGCATGGTCTGTAGAAGACTCTATCGCAACTTGGAATCATTGAAGCAAGCGTTAACAGAAGCAGTCGACAATTTTCCCATGGATATCGTCCGTACAGCGATTGATGAGTGGCCCTGCGACTTCGGCGTTGTATCATATTAAGGCAAATGGCGGCCATTTCGAGTAATTTGCATTGTATTTTGTAGCCTACTATTGCCAAAATAAACTATCTAAAAATAATTTAAATCCAACTTGCAGTTTTCCTTTTGTACTTAAAAACCTTTATATCAGTATTTATGGCAGGACTAGGTATATTAATAAAATTGAATCTATCCACCAAATTGTCAATTTCGTCCTATTCAAACTAAATATTAATAGAAATGATAACGTTCCCCAAAATCAATTATAACTATATGGAATTCAATCTATGGCAGAAAGAAGAACAATTAAAATCTTTATTTAGCTTACGTAGCAATGGTCCCAAATTCCATCTTACTATTTTCGTCAGTCTATCATCTCTCATTCACCGTCATCTTAGGTATTTAAATATTACCTTTTTTAATTTATTTAAGGTACACTAGTTGGATTTAGTTTGATGTATGCACATAACTGATATATCTGTTTATGTTATTATAAATATGTATGTATAATGGTCTCTTGTATATATTTATGTTCTAAGAGAAAAACAAGGCGACTGATTGGACCAAAGTCGAGGACTTTAAGTACGTATCGATCTGGGATGATGTTCGAATTTTAGAAAATAATATAAAATAAAAAAAATAAAATTACAATAAAGCTAATGCTGTTATTCGTTCGGAATTTATTAGATTATTTCACATCATTAACAAGAGTCGTTAAAATTGCTTTAAAATATGTCATTAAAGCTATATATTTGCCTAGGATACGATTTATTCAAGGTTCAATCTTTCATTGGACACGTGTATGAAAAATATTATTGTAATAGACAGAGATGTCTTCCTTCCGCTCCAATACGTACGATGAAAAATCTTGATATCGACAATATGTTTACTGCTTTAATAATTGCAGGGTAACAACAGCAAGATTCACTTGCCTATGAAATCGTCTTGTTAGCGTCAAAGTAAACAGAATACAAGAAAGTATATAAACCAAAATATCATTTTCTAATGGTCAGCCATGATTCTCAGTACAAGTTTACTTCAAAATGTTTTCTTAAAAATCAATACCTAATTTCACTGATTTAGTTCGCAATAACTTATAGAATAAAATAAAACTTCGTAGTGTGATTAACTCACAGGCGAGTATTCATGCATATGTTGATGCACTAAAGTAAAATTACTCTGAACAGTATGTTTAAGAGAAGAAATATGCTCTGCTATACAGGGTTGGACAAATGTATTGATCCATTCTAATAAAATTTTCCACATTTAAATAAATGCAAATAATCGATCTCATACGCATGTTAAGAACTTTAAGAATTTATATTTAGATTGTTAATTTCGCGTGTACGTTTACTTATGTTTATTTAAATCATTTATTGTATATCCATATATAAAACATCATATATACCCAACCGAACATATCATAGTGTCTGTATAATGCAGTGGTTTGACATGTATTCGGCGATAATATATATTATTGATGCAAGCATTCATATATCATACATAACCATCTTATGCTGAGATGTACTGTAATACATTAATCTCTTATTCTCTTATTCAATACTGTTATTTGAGGTTATTTATTCATGTCAATACATTTTTTACAATTTGCAACAAATAGTTCGATTCGAACTTATGTACAATATTTAATACCAATTTGGTACGTAGACTTCCGCGGTCGTGGTCCATGCTATCTGCTTCTGGGTTTCCGGGCTGGAACCGCGTCACTAGTATATCTGCCGACGTTTCGTACCCATTTGTATGGAACATCTTCAGGGCTGAACTACTGCACTGAAACTGGTGTAAGTCGATGGGGGACGTGTTTATATATGGATAATGGGTCATGGGTCAATGGAGCGTTACGGTTACGGTTGGGTCGATTAGAGATGCAGGATTGCCAAGCGTTATGTAGGGGGTAGCCATCATCGCGGTTAAGATTATTGGGGTGCTTAAAGATCTCTATAGTTTCACGGATTTTGCGACCATAGAAGTGGTTAGTGCGGGATAGGATCTTGGTTGAATTAAACTGAATATGGTGCCCGGCAGATATACTAGTGACGCGGTTCCAGCCCGGAAACCCAGAAGCAGATAGCATGGACCACGACCGCGGAAGTCTACGTACCAAATTAACCAGCCTCTACGGGGAGGATATCCAGAAGAAAACCAGAGAACTTGGAAAACTGCGAGTGAAATTGGTAAGTCTAATTTGTTCTTTAACATTTTTACTTAGATGTCGTGATTATAAAATTGTTCCTAAATTTTTACAGGTCAAACACCACATTATCTCTCCTTCTGCCAGATCCATATATCAACGAGCGGGTCTCGCATTGGTTCGAGAACGCATCAAACATACCAGACGTGATCTCAATTCCCTTTCTAATAAACTCCTTCACATACACCTACAACTTGCTTCTACTTTAACCCAATCTGATTGGGATCTTCTAGACCGCATAACCTTTCAACAAGCGGAAAACATCAAACACCATATTATCCAAAGGCACATCCGCAAGTTCCAGGCCTTAGTACCCAAACCTCGACAACATAATATTTCTATGTCACACACTGTCATCAATCTCTCTAAACGACCCTTATCCACTGATGAGATTTCTGTTCTTTCCAAAGGGCCCAATTTTGCACCCACTCCCAAATACATCCCTACGGAAGACATCATCACTAGCATAGAATCGGCTCTTGTCAAAATTCCTCCGGCTATCGCCGATCCCATCCGTTTCGAATCTTCAAAAATCCTCACGCAGGCCAAACCACCGAAATCTAATCTTCAAAGATCCGAGATTCTAGCCCATAAAGTCCTGAAATCTGACCCCACGATCGTTGTACTCAGAGCTGATAAAGGTAACGCCACTGTTGTCTTGGACAGTGATCAGTACGAGCTTAAAATCCAAACTCTTCTCCAGGACGGCTCTTATAAACTTCTTAAGCGAGATCCCACCTCACGAATAGAACGTACCATCATATCATCTATCAAAACCTCTTCTATCCCTACCGATTCTCACAGAACCTTATTACCCAGCGACTCCAAAGCCCCAAAACTGTACGGTCTCCCAAAAATTCACAAACCCAGCATTCCTCTGCGTCCCATAGTGAGTACCATAAACAGTCCCACTTATAAATTATCTAAATATCTCTCGAACATCCTCAAACCTTACACCGGCAATAGTGATTCTTTTATTAAAAATTCCAAACATTTTGTCCAAAGACTAAATGGCCTAACGGTAGATCCTCATGATCTACTAGTCAGTTTTGACGTCGAATCTTTATTCACCAGAGTTCCTATACCCGACACTATCCAAATAATCCGTCAAATCCTTTCCACTGACAACCAACCTGATGATTTGGCCAACCTGGTGAATACTTGTTTAACCTCCACCTATTTTCAGTTCCGTGGTAATTATTATGAACAAGTATCGGGTGCAGCTATGGGGTCTCCTCTCTCTCCTGTTGTCGCTGACATTTTTATGGAGGCATTCGAACAAGAAATTCTTCACTCTTGTGACCAAAAACCAAAATGTTGGTTCAGATATGTGGATGACACCTTCGTTATTTGGCCCCATGGTCGGGATTCCTTGAACAACTTCCTCGTTTTCTTAAATTCACAACACGATTCCATAAATTTCACCATGGAGATTGAATCTGAAGGTTCCCTTCCCTTCCTCGACGTCTTGGTAACTCGTCATCTGGATGGTTCACTAGGACATTCAGTGTACCGCAAACCCACACACACTGATCGGTATCTCAATGCCCTCTCCCATCATCATCCTGCCCATAAACAGGGCGTTATCAATTCCTTAGTCCAAAGAGCTGTGAACATATCTGACCAGCATTCTATATCCCAGGAATTAAGTCACGTTACCAAAGCTCTTATAAATAATAATTTCTCTAACCATAATATTCAGCGAACCATAGATCGACATCTTAATCCCAAAATCTCACAACTTAATACACAGCTTACATCATCTCCCCCCCTCTCTAAAGCCCACCTACCCTATATACAAGGTGTTACTGACCGCATCAGTAGGGTTCTTCTCAAAAACAACATCAAAACCATCTTCAAACCCCATTCCAAATTATCTGACCCTTTTTCCGTAAAAGACCATGTTTCTTTAGAATCAGCTGGTGTGTACAGGATTCCTTGTTCATGCGGCAGGGCATATATTGGTGAAACAAAGCGGTCTGTCGGCACTCGTGTTTCTGAACATGAGCGTTGTACTAGGTTGCTGCGCATAGCCGGTTCTGCACTTGCCGAGCATAGACTGGAAACCGGGCACCATATTCAGTTTAATTCAACCAAGATCCTATCCCGCACTAACCACTTCTATGGTCGCAAAATCCGTGAAACTATAGAGATCTTTAAGCACCCCAATAATCTTAACCGCGATGATGGCTACCCCCTACATAACGCTTGGCAATCCTGCATCTCTAATCGACCCAACCGTAACCGTAACGCTCCATTGACCCATGACCCATTATCCATATATAAACACGTCCCCCATCGACTTACACCAGTTTCAGTGCAGTAGTTCAGCCCTGAAGATGTCCCATACAAATGGGTACGAAACGTCGGCAGATATACTAGTGACGCGGTTCCAGCCCGGAAACCCAGAAGCAGATAGCAATATTTAATACCGTTTGAACTGTAAGAACACTTCTTGCGCAGAACTACTAAAGTAATTTCGTTTAATTATTTAGAATCAATTCTCATTAGTGAATACCATTTTATTAATAAATTACAATAGAGAAACCAACATAATAAATGCAGTACGAGAGTAGACGTTTATATTTCGGGAATAACAAACAAAAAAAAATTTTATTATCGGAAATAAGTTTTATTGCTTTTCAAAATATTCTCCTTGAAAATCAATGCTCACTGTTTGTTCTTCACGTGTGGGAACAAAAAGAAATTACAGGGTGCTAGGTCAAGGCTGTACGGCGGATGGCTCAACAATTCAATGTTTTGCCCGGTCAAATATTCAATTGTTTGAACCGACCTGTAAAAGCTCGCATTGCCATGATGGAGAATGAATGATCTGTCCTTTTCGGTTTGTTTTCCTTATTTCTTCAAAAACTTTTGGCAAGCAAATAGTTGTGTACAATTCGGAATTGACCGTTCTACAAGTTTCTAAAGGCAAGGTTGTAACCTAACCGGTTCTTCCGAAAAAACAGGCGTTTTGATGTGCTTCGAGCGCGAACAACTTTTGTTGGTTTTGGCTCATCTTGGAATACCCACACAGTCGACTGCTGTTTCCTATGGGGCTCATACGTATAGATCCAAGATTCATCACCTGTGACGACTTTATAAATGATCTTTGAAGGACCGCCATTTTTTTGTGCATTTCTTGTCACCAATCGACGCGAGTTTTTTTTTTGAGCGGTTGTCAAATTATGTGGTACCCAACGTGAACATAGCTTCTTAACAGTTAAATGTTTATGCAAGATCTTATGCAAGCTGGTGTTACTAATATCTAGAGATGCCTTGATCTCACGGTATGTCACATGAGGGTTTTGCATTATCAATTCAGACACTGCATTAATATTTTCCGATACAACAACAGTTGTGGGACGACCTTCACGAAATTCATCATCTAAAGAACGCCGTCCTAGTTTGAATTTGCCATATCATACTGTAGTTTTAGATGGTGCTTCATCATCATGTAAAGAATTCAGCTCGTCGATGCATTCTTGTTGAGATAATCCACGCCGAAAGTTATGAAAAATAATTGCACGAAAATGTTTGCGAGTTTTCGCTGACATAAAATTTTCAAGTTACTGTCAACAATAGAAATAGCGATCGGATAATAATACTGTCAAGGTAAATATATTGTCAAAAAGGACAAACTTCACGATGTAATAATCAGATAGGAGGCAACACTAACAGTGTCGCCAGTTTCCGAAATATAAACGGCTACCTTGTATTATATAATAAATAGATTTGTAATGATAATAAAAAAATAAAAAACAATATTGTAAATCAGATTTATAATTTCAAAGAAATCTCTGAAAATCAAAGACTTTTGTAACGCCAACGTAAAATATTGTTCTAATAATAACTACAAGAAACTTTTATCTTAAAATTACTTACGCACCGTTGTAATAAAGTACTTTTTACAGCACCTAAATTTATTTGTTATATTATCTTTTGGGTGTATGTAAGTACGTACGTAACTGGAGAATATTGAATACTTGAGAATTGACTCACGAGTTTTAAATGCATTTCTGTGATGTGGTTTGGCGATCCAATTAATTAAAATATAAAAAAAGAGAATATTACTTCACGACACTCTACAGTGAAAATAAACTTCAGAAACTTGTTTTGTTTGAAAATTTCGATTCGCCACATTTTAATAAAAGCGTTCGTGATGTAATGCTGAATATGAAAATGTTATTTCACAATAATTAATTATAATATAATTGTCATCAAATTAGTCACAAAACCGAACAATTCGTTCTAATTAATACCAAAAATTGGAACAAAGAATTCAATTCTTGTGTAACCGGTTTATAATAGTAATTTATGCAGAGATATGAGGATGTGTGAAACTTTCAAGATAATATATTGTAATCAAAAATTAACACGCGGTAAAATATTTTTGTAGCATGACAACTTCATGATTCAATAAATGACCACTTTAATTTTATGATATGATAATTAGTAAGTAAGCACATATATATACATATATATGTATAATTAAATCCTGTAATCATGGTTATTTGCACTATATTCGTAGTTAATTCTAAATTCATTTATAGGGCGCACGTACACACAAAAAAAGGAAGAACCTACGATGGGAACTAGGAAAGATCTCTACCTAGCGATGATAAAGACCTCTGATTTTGTTTGATAATTTAATTGTTATTGTAATCTCCCTTAACATCAACGTTACATCACTCGTCCTGCAACATTTTTAATCCATTACAAACAATTATTTCAGTTAATATTCAAAATAGACATCGATCTCGTTTTCCAATTGGTTATGGTTGCTTCAACTCAAAGAAATTACGCTGTTGTAGGATAAGTCTAACTTGGTCGTTAAAAGTTGCCCCTACTCCAAACTATTTTATAAATGCCCTGTATAAGATTTATTGAAAATAAAAGCATTAAAGTAAAACTTGAGGCCATTTCTGTTTATGCTGCAAATATTGTCAATTCTAGTGCCAAAATAGCTGCAGTGAATAATAATGGTATAAAACCAAATATTTTCTAAAAATTCTGTCCTCTAAAATTTTTGAATTTGAGTAAGTATAGGGAAAACATTATAAAATATGTTTTGGAATTCGAATGTGCAATAAAAAATACATTCTTTCATTTAAAATAAACGAGTCGGCAGTGACTTTCGGTTCAACTAGAAATGTAGCCATCACAAAATATTATCTTTAAATAGACATTGTAAAATACTTAATACAAAAATTAAAAGATTTTACTTTTATTTTAGAATATATATGATATTATGTATCTTGTTATTATTATGTATTTCATGACTATTATTATTTTGTGTAATGTATTTTATATAGTAATTATATTTATTTTTTTATACGCAAAATTAATTCTCATATATATACTAATCGACAGCAACTTTTGTCGTCGTTTACGCACAGTCAGGGGACCGAGATCGACCTACCTTATCGACCGCGTCGTTGTTGCTGCCGGATAGTTGCATGATGCTTCCCCAATGGATACTAAGTCGGCAGTGTCGAACATTTCCACTCTATTGGGAGTGCATAGGTAACCTCGATGCGTTGAATGCGAAGCAAGGTATTTTCAACTGTTTCGTTGCGTACGTACTTGAACGTATATTTGTGCGTATAGACTGATTGAATTGCCATTCTGTTTATTATTTGAACTATTTTATTTATAATCTGGTACGTAGACTTCCGCGGTCGTGGTCCATACTATCTTCTTCTAAGCTTCCGGGCTGGAACCGCGTCACTGGTAAAACTGCCGACGTTTCATACCCACTCGTATGGGAGATCTTCAGGGCTCAACTACTGCTACTGTTTGTCGCACTGAAACTGTTTCAGTGTCAAACAGTAGCAGTTTCAGTGCAGTAGTTCAGCCCTGAAGATGTCCCATACAAATGGGTAGGAAACGTCGGCAAATATACAAGTGACGCGGTTCCAGCCCGGAAACCCAGAAGCAGAGTAGCAGTAGTTGAGCCCTGAAGATGTCCCATACGAGTGGGTACGAAGCGTCGGCAGATATACAAGTGACGCGGTTCCAGCCCGGAAGCCCAGAAGAAGATCGTTTTATTTATGCTTGTAGAATACATGCATCTCTACATACCCAACACGTTGCTGTTCGAAATAAAATTGTGTAAAACATTTATGTGTTTTATTTCAATTAAATGGGGTTCTCAAACCAGAGAGTACCTCAACAGACATGAACCCTTATGATTACATTAGAATTAAAAGAAAGAAATGAAGTAGTACTCCAAGTACATTTAACTATTTCAATCAATTAAATTGTATATAGAAAAATATTCAAAAGAAATTTGAAGATTGATTTTTACTGTATTGCTACAGAATCTTGACGGCTTTTTCGAAATATGTAATTCATAACACTAACGCTAGTGTATATTTGTAAAGTCACACAATTTAATAAAGTAAATTTACATTTACTTAAATTACCTGAAAACATGTAACTAAATTACAAATGAAGTACAGAAATCATTATGTATCTCTCATATTGTCTGTGAAGTAGAAATAGCAGGATATATTGTATTATGTTATTTACAACACAAAACTTTCTTGTTTACTAGATTACCAGTTTGTGCATGAACGAAGAATATTAATGCTCTATCGTCAAGGCCGAGGGATCTTAACGACAAGTTTTACTTGAATTCAACTCGATTATTAAAACACTTCTATTCTTTAGACCACTAGTGTTTTAGTAGTTTTTTACATTAAAATTATTATTATTATTATTAGTTGGAGTGATTAAAATATTTTATAAGAATATAACTAGTGCTTAAAACAAATAACTGATATTTATTTTCATAATATCACTTTTTGGGTATCATATATTTTTGATTAAGTTGTGGGCAAGTTTTAAAATGAGATTGTTACGAAAATATGAAATACAAAAGTATTCAATTTTATACAAATTTTATTATTCTTACATAAAATTGAGATTAAGAACGTACATGACCTTCATGAATATCTAGTTCTTGGTATCTCACATCACATCGCCCTCTGATAGCAATTCGTAATGCTTAAAACGTTCTTGGTGACATTTTTCGCAGCAATACATTTTCCAACATTCCAAGCGTGTTCGACTATATTTCCATCTATGAATTTGTTGGTTACTTCATTCACTTAACTTCATTAATCCGTTGTTCGCACGATATTTTCTAGATGGAGATGTACATTATCATCCATGAATGAAATTCAAATGAATTCTTCTCCCACTGCTGTTGCATATGGCGGAGCATCGGTGACATGACATGGACCAGATTAACATGTCTAAGAGTTCTTGGTATCTCACGTCACATCGCCCTCTGATAGCAATTCGTAATGCTTAAAACGTTCTTAGTGACATATTTCGCACCAATACATTTTCCAACATTCCAAGCGTGTCCGACTATATTACCTTCTATGAAGTGGTTGGTCACTTCATTCTCTCAACTTCATCAATTCGTTGTCCGCGCGATATTTTCTAGAAAGAGGTGTACATTATCATCCATAAAATGAATTCTTCTCCCCTTACTGTTGCCTATGACAAAGCATTGGTTTGCAGAAGGGAAGCAACAACTTCATTTCTTTATGAAGTAAAAG
Source organism: Dermolepida albohirtum (assembly GCA_031893035.1). Classification (NCBI taxonomy): domain Eukaryota; kingdom Metazoa; phylum Arthropoda; class Insecta; order Coleoptera; family Scarabaeidae; genus Dermolepida; species Dermolepida albohirtum. The sequence goes on along the minus strand of JAVIWB010005724.1, from coordinate 700,725 downwards.
TCAGTTTGACCTCCAGCACTTACTTCAGTTTAAACCATTATACCGCCACCCTCACATTGAGGCCTTTTCTTCTTTTTCAAATTATAAGCCGCTTATTGTCTGGTTGCTATGTAAATCTGAATAATATAATTAATATGGTTACTTTTTCACGTTTCGCGGACTCCTTTATGCTTTGCATCAAGAGGAATCAAACTATCGGTCTTCGCTCAGCTCCAGATTCTACAAAGAAATTCCACAATAAAAATTACCCCACACGCTTCAGTACCACTTTGTCATCTACTTCCACTTTCTAATTAACCTATGGCCCTCCAAGCGTCTGTCTCTGATAGATAGGGGTGTGTTTCCATTTCAAACGGTAATCAAAATTGCAAATGAAGATTTTTAAGTTCTGATAACTACAGAATTAAACTTTTGGATACTGACCTAGGAGCGTACTGAATCGTGACGATAATTTTAAGGTATTCATTTTCAGGTATTCATTTTCTTATTTAAAGAGGCTGAAACCAATTTACAGAAATATTTGTATCTCATATTAACCGCCACAACGTTTTATTATGAATTATAAAAATATACGTTGATTTTCTTGAGGTAAAACAAGAGGAAAAAAGAAGCGGCACATATTTATGAATGCCAGGAGACCGGAAAATTGGAGAAACAAAATTGTAACTAACATAGAGTTAAATTGAACTCTCATTTTACCACCCAAGCCTTGCCAAGCGTCAAATAGTCTCTATTTTGTTCTGTTACAATTACATTGAAAATAATAGAAGTGATATGAAGGTTTACGATAATTTGTCTTCATTATTGAGAGACTCAAATGATCAATACAAACAACATAAGTAGTATCGTTGTAAATAAATCCCAATTATACAGCCCAAATATCATTACTACTTTAAAGTTAATTGAAACTATTATATACAATATTTTGTGTACAGAAGATGATTAAGTAATGATTAAATAAATAATTATTATTATATATTTTTATTTAATACCTCGTACTAATTATGATAACGCATAACGTCTTTGGGCTACATTCTACATATATTAAGTACTGTGGGAATTGCTATTCCTTTGAGAAGCATTGCTCTTCTTACAAAATATATAACCAATATTAATTAGTAGACAGTGTGTAATTTATAAAAGTTATATGGCCAGTGTTGTACCTAGCCTTGCTAATTTGGAACGTATATACTCTTCTTATAAGAAAGAAAATAAAATACACTTAAAATACTTCTCCAAAAATAAAATATAATTCAATAAACATTTGTATGAACTGTAGGTTTACATATACATACATATATAATAGTACTAATACGTCTGCGTATTGGATTTGATATATATATAAAGGATTTATTGCCGATTAGTCCCGAAATATGAATCTTCCTCGCATAATTCAGTTCAGTTTGCCATTAAATCATGAACTTCGGTGGAGTGTAAGCAACAAGTAAAGATCGATCTTCGTCATGCAAGAAATTGTTCTTCTAAAATCATCAGTTCTATTAATGCAGACCCCTTGTACAAAAGGAACTGTACGCCATCGAGGGAGGAAAGACGAGGTATGCGTTCTGGCGCCAAATTTGACTGAACAGCAATGATGAATATTACATATTCGCATCGGTGAAATATGTATCGGACACATGTACAAACTCACGGTGTTACACAGAGAGGCTATGTAGCTGTTCAGTTAAATATATCACTGACCTTTTTAATATGTACATTACCAAAAAGTCAACAAAATAAACATAAGAAATACTTAAAGTCCTTAACAAGCAGGTTTGGTCAAATTCAACACGAAACAGTAGTTTAAGGATTTTAAGAAAGATTCTGCAAAAATTGCAAAATTAAACTTCGGCTTCGTTGGTCAAGATGTGCCAAAGCTGGGGAATTAGTTAAAAGTAATGAAAAAAACTTAATGCCCTAATCTATTTTTTTTACTTCTGATCTTAGCTCTCCTAAAGTCATTTTCGTATAAGCTTTTATTTCAATATATGTACGTGGTTTGTTCAAAAGGAAAGGTGAATTTTGAATTTTTGTGAAAAGTATTTATTTATGCATCAATATCCATTTTGTCCCCTTCAAAGTAATCCCCTTCAGATATAATGCACTTATGCCAGCGCTTCTTCCAATCCTCGAAGCACTTCCGAAATGCGCTTTTCGGTATGGCCATCAGCTCGTTCTTCGATTCTGACTTTATCTCATCAATTGTGGCAAAACGCTTTCCTTTCATTGGTCTCTTCAGTTTTGGGAATAGGAAAAAGTCGCAGGGAGCGAAATCTGGTGAATAAGGTGGTTGAGGCATGATTAGGGTGTTGTTTTTGGCCAAAAAATCACGAACAAGCATTGATGTGAGCTGGTGCATTATCGTGATGCAGAATCCATGATTTTTTTTTCCATAATTCCGATCGTTTGAGCCATATTGATTCACCTAAATGTTGCATAACTTCCTTGTAGTATTCCTTATTAACCGCACGACCTGTTGGCAAGAACTCATGATGCACCACGCCATTGTAATCGAAGAAAATAGTGAGCAAAACCTTCACATTTGATCGAACGCGGCATGCTATTTCTCGGCCTTCTGTAAAGCGCTTGTACCACTTATAAACACTTTTTTGAGACAAAGTGAACTCGCCGAATGCCACAGTCAACATTTCAAGTGCCTTGGAGCACTTTATTCCATTTTTAACGCAAAATTTAATACATATTCTTTGATCCATTTTTTTCAAAAGTCAAAAATCGAAGAACACGCACAAACGTGACTAAGCTTTTCAGTTGTCAATAACAAACTACTACTCCAAATTGGCTGATAATGCCAACATATGACTAACACATGTGTACCAACATAACAAAAAAAAATTTCGATAATCGAATGTACGCAGCGCGCGAAAATTCAAAATTCACCTTTTCTTTTGAACAAACCACGTATATGTTCACGTTACTATTATAGAAGCAACATATAATTTCTTTATTAATAATTATGTAATTCATATATCACTACTGCATTATTCTCAATGTTTATTAACAATCTATAAAAATATATACAAAAGTCAATGTTATTAAATAAACATTAGATATTATAAATATTTTAAGTTAAAACGATAAAGTATACAGATAAAGTGAAAAAAAAGGTTAATTAAACAGTAAATTATACCACCCGTTAAATTAATGTTTACCTGTCGTGACCTTATCAATAGTAGATTATATTAAATTATATATTTTGCACTTGAAAATTTAAGTGCTTTATCAAAGTTATTTGTAACCTTGAAAATAGTATTTAGCTTATTATAAACATTTTATTTATAGTACAATGTACAAAGTAGTAATGCGCCCGTTGTTTATGTATACAAGCGCTGCAATGTATCTGAAGAATGAATATGAATAGGAACTACAACTGAAAGAATATTTCGACTGAAGGAAATTAATAATACAGAATGTCAACAGTTAATGAAAGATATACTCGTAGTGGTACTTTTCAAGAGGAAAAGATATAGAAATAATGACTAACAGAACACATTATGAAGATATGCAGATTTGGATGAATAATTAAAAATGTGAAAATATTTTTCAGTAATTTATTTTCATTTTTTTATCATAGTACTTCATGTCTCAATTAATTTTCTCAAAATATTTCAAATGATTTTAATAAAATACTGTAACGTCTTCAAACTATCAATACAAATATAAAAGGTTTTCTTTCCAATAAGGACGTAACAATTTTGTCTTTTAATACGAACGCACCCTTGAACATTTTTCATGATCATCAAAACGTCAATCAAGATCAACATTTTTTTTATGGTGAATTTCATGGACGAGGAACGTTTGGAAATTATTCAAAATTACTGCAGCAATTCTGAGTCGATGGTCGCAATTTTAAGAGCGCTTTCGGTCGTACTAACCATCCCACCAAGCTGGCTGTGTGTGCTATAGTAGATAAATTCGAGTCAAAATATTCACTATTGGATGTTTCTGTGCCAGTGAGATAACGCAGCAGTCGAAGTACAGAAATTGAAGTCATGCTGGTAATCGAACAATCGTATGCCTTCTGTCGTGAGAAACTTTATTTAAATGCGTTACGCAACGAACGACGGCACTTCTTTTCCTGACATCATAATACAAACTAAGACGTAGCAATACGTGATTAACACTCAAGTTATAGCATTCACAAATCTCTTGCTTCCTAAACTAAGCTGCGTTCCGATCTATTCATTGTAAAGCGCGTAAAGTAAAAATTCCGGTTTATAGTTGATTCATCCTCATTGTTAATTTATTTAATTAAATTAGAACCATAAAAGACAACTCAAAAAATCGTAGGAAGACTAAATATACAAAAATCGTCAGTTCTTAGAACACCTACGAGAGCTTAGTATGGTGAAAAAGTCGATATGTAGGTTCCACACGAGAAAATCTAGTGCTGCATATATATTTACGATTAGTGACTGATGATGAATAATCGATTATTTATAATAATGTGAAATGAAAAAGGTCCTGAAAGAAGGCTGTACACTACATCAATCCACAGTATTACAAAGACTTCATCCAAATAATACTATATTTAGTAGAATTGGAAAGGAATATTTATACCACATAGACAAAGCGTAGATTCCAGTCAATATTGCTGTCAATTAGAAAAAATGAAGACAGAAGTAATTAGATAACGCCCGGAAATAGTAAGTAGGAAATGAATACTATTTGAACATGATAATGCTGTACTTCGTGGTTCTTCAAAGCCGTCAAAAGTAATAGCAACTTGATTGAAATGTTTCGCCTTATTGTATTGCCTTCGTTTGACTGCCATTTATTTTGGTCTTTACAGAACTATACTAATGATATGAATTTCGTTTCTGATTGATTTTTGCAAAACCACTCACTTTTTTTATGAAAATATCATAGGACTTTACGACCGAGGAATCAAGTTACCAGAAAGAGGTGTCTCCTTGTTACACGCTCAATCGACACACAGCATATATAAAGTTTAATGATTTGATCTAAACTCCCCACCAAAAAGCAATGTGACCAGTCATTAGAAATGTATCGTTAAAGCAAAGTATTATTTATTTATTTGCAGACAAATAAATGTCTGTAGGGCACGAAATTGTATTATCAATACAACAAGGGAACATTGGTACTTATTTTAAAAAGGTTAAACACGAGAAAGAAAGATTTTTCGTATAACAGTGTGTACGATTTTTAATTGTATTATGTTCTAAATTAGCCAGTAGTTGTTGCAACCTCCACTAGAACAGTTTGACCTTAAAATCGGTTAATCTTTTAATTAAAGCTGCCACTCCACATCTTTACTTTCTATTTTTCATCCCAATTAAATTAACCTTTATTTAGGAATAATATAAATTCGGTAATTTCGAAGCCATGTTCACAAAACTGATTTACACAGAAAGTTGTGTCTGTAAGAGTTTTTCCTGTGCTTATATCTTCTAAAGAAGTGGATGTATAATTCACTTACCATAATGCGCTAATTTTCTTAGAATTAGTTTTTGTTAATAAACAATTTTCTTAATATTCTGCAATTACTTTTAGATACAATTGCGAATTCATTCATTATAGGAATATAAATTAGAGTAGATAAGATCTGGAGCCATATATAAACCATGATAATGATTTATTTGAAGTTTATCGTGGAACTTGAATCAAATAATCGATAATCATTCCGATAATGGTTAAATAACATTGCGGAATTAATGTTACTAATTGTTATTTTCGCTTTATCATATCTAATTGCGATGTTTAAGTCCTCTTGTATGTTTATTTTTTGATACAGATATACATACATATTTAACCTAGATACTCAAGTTAGTAATTATTATACTAGTGTTATTAACTACGTTCATGTTTGTAGATAAAGTATTTGTGAAATTTTATAATTTAAATAGATCACCTTAACAGATAATTTGGCAAACAGCATATTTCGATAATTATTAAGAAACCTCTTGAAATCCATTCAAAGTTAACACTAAAACTTTTTGCAAAAAAATCAAAATCGAATGGACCACCAAATATCCGATTTTCTCAAAACATCGTTAGTACTTTAACCATGTTTGAAATTGTAATATATCACAGCTGGATAATGCTCTTTGTGTAATCCCGTGGTTTCGTGTACATATGATTATTTTAAACGTTTATAAAGGATGATTTATTTGGAAATACTTTCTTCAAAAATAAAGAAAAATAAGAACTTCAATTTTATGGGAAATTCTTTATTATCATGTAAATTAATTATTCTTGACATCTATTTTCTAAAAATTATTTCCTTCAAATATTGGCCGTAACTGCGCCTAATATGGTTCATTCTGAAGTTGTTCCAATTGGGCCTTTCCAAGCTTTCGGCAAGATGGGTGCCACGATTGCTTACGACTGATCAAAAGTTCACTCGTTTGCGCATTTCCAATGAGTGTTTGGATCTTTATAAGCGGAATCTGGTTGATTGTTGTAGGCGATTTGTTACTTGCGATGAAACTTGGATATACTACAGTACAACCGAAACTAAATAACAGTCGAAACAAAGATTAGAACGTGGTTCTACACCTCCAAAGAAAGCAAAAACCACTTTATCGGCAAAAAAGGTGATGGCATCAATTTTTTGGGATTCAAAGGGCATTTTGTTCATTGATTACCTTCAGAAAGGTGCCACAATAAACGGACAATATTATGCAGAACTTCTGCAAAAATTAAATGTTGAGATTCGTGCTAAACGGCCAGGAATGGCAAAGAAAAAGATTCTGTTTCACCAAGACAACGCTCCCGCGCATACCAGCACAGCTGCGATGTCCAAAATCCACGAGTTACATTTCCAATTAGTACCTCATGCGCCTTATTCGCCGGATCTAGCCCCTTCCGATTTCCACCTTTTTCCAAAATTGAAAACGGCACTAGGTGGAAAGAAATTTTCGTCTAACGACGAGCTTATCATCTTCGTAAATGAGTATTTTGCAAGTCTTCCGGAATCGCATTTTAGAGATGGCATAAGGGCATTGGAGCACCGTTGGAATAAATGTATTGCTCTTTTAGGAGAATATATTGAAAAATTAAAATTATTTTGTATTTAAAAAATTCATTTTTCTTTTCCATTCACACTACTTGTCAAACTACCCTCGTAGTTACGTTGTGACCGTCTTCTTTCTTGAATAAATATGGACCGATGAATCCATTTGCCCATAAAACACAACAAATCTTAGTTTTGTGTAATGTAATGATGGCCCCTGAACCTATCCGGGTTGCACTTCACTCCAAATACGTCAATTATGTTTATTGACGTAGCCCTTAAGCCAGAAAGGGGACTCATCGCTGAAGTTTTTCAAGAGCCAAAGACTGAATCGGTGACAATCCGAAAAATCGTCTGCTTTCAATTCCTAAACGAGTTGAAATTTGTATACTTTTAAACCAAGTTCCTTACGTAAAATACACCAAGTTGTAGCATACGACACGCCAATCTGTTAAGATCTACCTCGAATCAATTCTTCACGGACATCGCGTACACTCTCAGCTACCATTACTAAATTTTCTTCAGTACGCACTGAATGTGAACTATTTGGTCGCGTAGTATCCAATAATGAAAAGTGCGTTTCAAAGTGCACGAAACACATTTTTCGTGGAACGCCGATTTTCGTAATACAGCTGAATAATTTGTAGACGCTGTGTCGGGCTGAGCTTTTCCGTAATATCACACAATACTTAAATATTAAAATAGTTTGGCATGACTCACGTTTTATCCGTCAAAAAATCACTATTGAAAGAAAAACATACATCATAATGAATCACCAATTGGTTCAAAATTACTGAAGTATATTTGTCAACTGTAACTATAATAAAATTTGTAAATAATGTGGTTAAAATGTCAAACAAAATTTGTAACAGAACTTATAAGAACTAATACACACATTGATCATAATTCCGGAGATTCATTGAATCCATTATGAATCATACTAAATGTTCATCAATTCCACAGGAAAGCTTCTTTGATGAAATATTTCAATCAATTCTTTATTTAATATTTAAGAATGAAAATACTTATTTAAATTTAGAGTTTTGAACTATTTCAAACATTTATAAAGCTATTGAAACATTTCTTGAAAACGAAGGAGTAATATTGATTATCTTATAAACTCTAAAACTTGTTTCCCTTTCCGCTAGAGTTCGCGTTCCAAACAAGAGCGACTTCTATTTAAACTGTCGTCAAAAAGTATATATACTTTCTAATGACAGGAAGGGCATATATGTCTGTCAAGTAATTCTGACACCGTATTGATAAACCAAAATATGTAAGGAGAATAAATATTAATTTATGTAAATTAAGTCTACACATGCCCACGCAGTATCAAAATGCGTTACGTATCTTGACATTGTAATTATATATTTGTTTATTTCACGTCATTGGTAATTACACCGTTCAATCGATACACTTAAATAATCAATACAAACAAAGTTATTGTGGTTATGCCCAAGTTGACAAAATTTTTAATGCTGCAAGGGAAACGACGAAAGTTTTCTACCTCAAAATGAAACGAAAGATCTACCATTTTTTTTGAAAAGTTTCAAAAAAAAATGATCTGTGTTGGTCTTCAAAATAGGTACCAATCTGCTCCTTCAAATGATTATCGTCTGCAAAATGACGTGCTTTCAGGTAGTTTTTTAAATTCCTAAATAGAAAGGAGTCGGATGAAGCTAAATCCAGGCTATATGGTAGAACGTCCAGCTCACGAAGAACAAATTGAATTTTGATTGCCTCGTGAACTCACGTACTATCATGACGAAATGAGACGTTTCATGGCGAAAATCTGGGCATGCTTGGTCAATAACCTTACGTAATTTCCATAGGTGACTACTATTATTTTAGTCTCCTTTAGCATATACATATTCAACAAAAATAACTTCTACTTAGTTCTAAAAGACAATGAATTTACTACACCACCGAAACTCTTTTAATTATTTCACTTTAGAATATCACAGTCTCTCGTTCCTAAACACTGCAAATTTATTCATAAGTAGTTTTAGAATTCTGTTCCTTTGTTAAAAATTTGTTGACATAACGATGTTCAAATTTCTCAAAACTTGTCTTTTGTTGTGAAGAATATTATATAGTACAAATAATGAACGTTACTAGGCAACGCATAATTAATTATTTCTGTCATGGCTAAGTAGATTTTTTTCCGGTTCTCCTCTATATTAGTGTATCTAACAAAATTAATTATGTAATAAGTAAGTGTATGCTATAAACGTGTACACAAATTTTTAAAAAAAATTAATTTTCATAAATTTGGTTGATGTTATTAATGGAGGCACTGCGATATTGTAATTTCACAAAACTGTCTTTTTGTTGTTAAACAATTTGTAGACAACAAAATATTGAACGAAATAAAGTCAAATTTGACAAGTAAGTAGAAAAATGTTAAAACGTCACTATTGAACGTTACTAGGCAACACGGATTTAATTGTTTCTATCACAGCTAGGTAGATTTTACTCTAGTTCCCCTCGTATTATTCGACAAGTTAAAAGTTATGTTCCTTATTCTTTTTTGTAATTGAATTATCCGATTTAGTTTTTCTTAAAAGTATATATCATAATATACAGTAGAGACCGCTTATAATGAACCCGGTTATATTGAATTCTCGGTTATTATAAACCGTTTTAGATGGCCAAATAAATCGTTCCTTAAGTTCAATGTATTTTTTTTCGCTTGTAATGAACTCGCATATATTGAACTTTCGCATATAATGAACCATATTTTACGTTTCTACCGAAAACAATGTGCCGCTTATAATGAACTTTTTTTATCGCTCGAATGGGAATTCCCGAAAATTCCGTGTCATCGGAAACGCGGTGCCTGTCAGTCCTTCTCATTCAGTCTGTCTCGCAAATTAGTCACGTTACGTTGTCCGTTCGTGTTACAGTATTTACCAATTGTAGCTTGTGGGTTTATAAACATGGCGCCAAATGATAATCAAAAACAAAAGCGCAAAGCTTTCACTTTAGAAAGAAAGTATGAAATTATTAAAAAATTACAAAGTGGTTTAAAATAAGCTGATGTGTGTAAGAATCTGAATTTAAACAAGTCGACGGTATGTATGATTTGGAAAGAAAGAGATAAAATACTCAAGAATTATTATGAACAAAAAAATTCTAATGCCAAAAAAATTAGAAAATCAGCTCACGATAAAGTGGATAAAGGGCTTTTGTTATGGTTTTCTCAGCAAAGAGGTAAGAATGCGACGATTACCGGTGCTTTACTGCAAACAAAAGCAGAAGACTTGGGAAGCAAAGTGGAAGATAGCGATTTCAAATGTAGTCGAAGCTGGATCGAAAGATTTAAAAAACGCCACGATATCAACAGTGGAAAAGTTGTAGGCGAAGCAGCGTCAGTTAATATGGAAGTAGTAGATGATTGTTCGCAAAATAAATGGCCCAACATACGACAAAATTATGAGAACCACGACATCTTCAATGCAGATGAAACGGGTCTATTCTACAGGCTAATACCCAACAGAACGTTGAAATTTAAGGGCGATAGTTGCATTGGTGGAAAACTGTCAAAAGAAAGACTCACGGTTTTGGTTGCAGCAAATTTTACAGGCACAGGAAAAAGGAAGTTACTTATCATTGGCAAGTCCCAAAACCCACGTTGTTTTCGCGGCAAACGATTGCCTGTAAAATACAGTTCTAATAAAAAAGCATGGATGACGTCAGAGAGAGAACTGATCTTGATAATGTTGAAAATAATGGTGATGGTCTACCTTTAACTGTGGAAATGGATGCTAATTTTGAAGACTATGGCCGTATCGATGAGAATGTTATGTATACTGAAACTTTGTGAGATGATGATATTGTTGCTTAGGTACGTTCAAAATCAGCAACTATATAATACGAGTGACAGTGAGAATGAAGAAGAGAATAATGAAGCTGAAGGTAGTTCTGCTAATGCGTCATTACCACAAGTGCCCATTGTAAAGGTTGTGCAAAATATAAATATTGTACGTAATTTTTTACAAATGAATGAAGCTCCAGATAAAATTTTGAACAGCCTGGCTAATGTAGAAATGTATTTGAATTATATTTACGTAACTTTGCTTTATAAACAGTCTAAAATAAGTGACTATTTTAAACAATCTGTTAAATAATAATTTTTGTTCATTTAAATTATCAGTATACAATACAAGAATCGTTTGTACTAATTTATTTTTCAAATTTATTTTTTGTTAGATATAATGAATTTCGGCTATAATGAACCATTTTTAGTGGCCAGTAGTAGTTCATTATAACCGGACACTACTGTATTAAAGAAAGCTTTGTTAAAATATAAGTTACGCCTAATAATGTAAAAATATAAATGTGAGCCTTACGAATACACTGAAGCACTAAATATTAAAATTCCAATCTAGATTTTGTAAGCAAAGCTCTATTCAATGTTCTGCATAATACAGAATCATAATAGCAGCGACTTTATGGTTTTTAAATAATAATTGCTACTTTTTCAAATTACAAGAGGTGGTGTTTCAACTTTGCTATTACTGAACCTTACTAAAATCGTTAAACGAATAGTATACCTTCTTTTATACTAAAAAAAATGATTAAGCTTTTTCCATAATAAATACAAAACTACGTTTAATAAAAAACGATAATTACTCTAACTAAATTGCAGGAATGGAATTGTTATAATATATGCTAATAATATACTTAATTTTACACATTTTTAACCACAATTTGTATTTTTCCTGGAATTTCGTTTTTTACGTTGTTTTTCGATAATATGCAATTCTTAATAATCTTACTTAATTTTAAAAACATTTACTCTTCCTAAAACATGGAAATTTACTATAATATACCAGGGTGGTCCCAGAAGTATCAGACCCAACAAAGAAAACATAAAAATTTTGGAAATATATTTGTTTTTCAATATAATCTTCTTTCAGCTATAGAGCTGACAGTTCTCTGTCTTTGACCACTGAGCCATTTTTTCAAGTCTGGGAACAGAAAATAATCCGAGGGGTCTAAGTCTAGCAAATAGAGTGCATGAGGTAGCAATTCAAGCTTTAATTCATTAATTTTGGCCATTGCAATAACGAATTTGTGAGCTGGTGCATTATTTTGAAGAAACAACACCTTCTTCTGAGCCAAATACTGCCGTTTTTGCTTGATTTCTTCGCTCAAATGTTGCAATAATTTCGCATAATACTCGCCGTTGATAGTTTTTCTTTATCAAGATAGTCAATGAAAATTATTCCACACACATTCCGAAAAACCAATGCCATGACCTTGCCTGCATTGTTTTGATTGTTCTTTTATCTCGGGTTTGAAGTGATGGACCCATGTTTCATCCATAGCTATGAAACGGCGCAAAAATTCTACTTTGTTGCTGTGAAACTTCGCTAAACACTCAATTAAAACATCTTTGGGACACTGTTTTTGCTCGAGTGTGAACAAGCGCGGCACCCATCTTGCACACAGTTTTCTCATATCCAACGAACTCCTTTAAGCTCCTGAGTTAACCCAGAAGAAGTAAACACTTCAAAACGACCGAGGAATAACACAATAACGATAATAGGCCCACGAAAGGTAATTAAACAAACAACATTCAATTCTATAAATAACTCAAAAACTAAACGCCAATTAGTAGGTAATACTTCACAAAAGTAACCTACCAAGACAAGACTTGCGGGAACGCACATTACTAGATATCGATACAACCCTCAAAGCAGCAACAATAATTACTATAACATGTGAGTGGAAAACAAAAATTGTTATTCTTATCGACAACCAGAAAAAGGTAGACACGAAAAATTAACATAACTATAGAAAGCAAAACGAGTTCTCTTTGGATAAAATATTGCTTTATTATTTCCGATAAGTTGCTTCCCAAGGGAAAAAATTATTGCGTTCCTGTTCAGCAAATATAGCTATCTTTCGCAATTCTACCACTGATGTCTGTTATATTTTCCGACGGACGAATTCGGAAAATGATATACAGTATATTATTACCTTATTTCTGTTTTAAATATGAAATAACTGAAATAAGCGACATCTATTCCAAAAGAAATTTATATATGTGCCATTTTCGCCACAAAAATTTTAATTCGTAAAACTTTTAATTAGCAGAAAAAAAATTGATACACGTTTAATTAGGTGGTATTACATTCGTTCTGGGAATATAGAAAATATTCCTTAATATGGTGTTAAGGGTTACGTTCGTCATAAGAAATAAAACATACTATATTAACAATAATAGTAATATAATAATAAAATTGACGTTTGGACGTCTTCGTGACTTAACTTAAATACTTAAATAAGAACGAAGTCGTTAGAGGAGGCATAAATATTTTAAATTCGTTTTTCATATCGTAGACTTCAAGAAGCATTAGAAAAGTTTTCTACCTAACAGTAGAAGATTTTCAACATGTTTTCTCTTAACTTCCATCCTTGGCCATCAATATATGCAAAAAGCTCTCTCAATTGGTTATTGTCTGCAAAATAACATCCTCTGAGGTGCTTTCTTAAATTTTTAAAAAGTTCCGCTCAAAGTTGTACTCGCAGAGGACGAATTTGACTTTGTCTACCTTGTGAATTAATACATTGTAATGAAGAAGAAGGAACTATGTGAAGCAAGCCTGTATATTGTTGGTCCCCAGTCGTACATAATTTTGATAAGGTATTACTGTAGGTGACTGCAATTATTATAATCGTTCTGGCCTTCCTGCTTGCTCCTAAAAAGTAGTACTCTTGAGTTTTCCAGCTGAAAATTGGAATTTTCTCTTGATTCTAACTTTGTTTTTGTATTCCAGTGATGTACCCTTGTCTCCTGCCTGTCACTATCTTAGAGAAAAGTTTTGTTGCCTAAGGATTTTTGTTCGGGTTCACCTCACTGAAATTCTATTTGTTATTAGTTTATGGTATAGAATTGTTAAAACACTTGTCAGACATATTTAGTGCTTTTTCAATGTTTCGATTTTTATGCAAACATCAGGATAAGTAGCGTCCGAATGCCTTCCATTTCTAGAGTCATCTTCAATAGATTTATGGCCTCGAGCAAACCCTTTTGACCAACGTTTCACCTTAAAATATGACGGAGCTTCATCTCGATACACTACAAATATTCGCCCGTAAATAGTTTGGTGACATTGCAATGTTCAAATTTTACGAAACCGATTTTTTGTTGCAAAACACTTAATAAAGCACAAAGTCATCAGAAACTGCTCACAGAAATCGTCACTTGTGATGATTTCTGTGAGTCGTTCCATGATGTCAGAGCAAATGTTTATCCGATTCTCTTTTTACTCCTGAGAAAGGTTTTTCGGCACCATTTTCTCACAATCTTTTGTCATGCTTCATTCATCATGAAAACTGTTACTTTATTAATGTTTACCATATCGACAATCATACAAATACTCAGACGTCGGTCTTTTGGCACGATTTCATTAATTTTCTGAACGTTACTTTCAGTTATAGCATTCACGAGCCGACCAGGACGTTCATCATCTTCGACCTCCTCCCGACCTACAGAAAATTGTTTATTCCATTCAAAAACTCGCGCTCGTGACATAGCATTATCACCAAACACCTCCTTTAACATTTGTAAAGATTCTGTTGGCGATTTTGTAATTTGACAAGGAATTTCAGATTAATTCGCTGCTTAATTTTTATGTCAACTGTTATCACGGCACTACTAAGTAATAGTGTCCTCTACAATTAAAGCTCGAAAGTAAACTAAAGCAAACAGATAGACGAAACTACGAGTTATTGCTTGAGAAGTATCGAGATCGATAACATTTCAATTACAGCCCTACCCGATGCGATTGCGCGATGGAAGGAGCCCAATGTGGTTATTTAATTGCCATACCTCGTATACGCAAGAGATCAAACCGTAAATAAATGATATATCGTTCGAAAACTTATTTTCTTCTTCTTTATATACAAATGTATGCTATTCCTTTTTTATAAGCTATTAAAATACTGATAATACGTATGTATGGCCAGACTGTGTGGGTTGACTATCTGTTAAGATAAATATTAGGAACAGTATGTACTATTACATTTGATTTGAAGATATAAAAATATGAGGTTTTAATAAATAGTAACGAAATGTTTTTCAAGTAATTTTTACTTTCTAACCGATCGTTTTTTAAATATTACCTTAAATTTACAGTTCGCCCTAATTTCATACATTCGCTAATATTTGCACTTCATCATTGTGTGCGTCGAGTAAACACATCTACTATAAGTGTGTTCCTTTCATTTCATATTCTGAAAGTTTATTAACTCAAATCGAGATTCTAAAATAAAAAAAAATATGTTTCAGATAAAATAGTTTATCTTTTTTCTTTCAGTTCACTGGAAAAGTAGGGTCATATTTCTATTTCGCTAGAGCTTATACCTATGGACAGTATGGCCAAGGGTTTCATCTTTTTCTTTATATACAAAGGGTACTAGGAAAGTTTTGCAATATGACGCAACAATGAATCGTAGGAAGCTGCTTGTTGCTACATGTTGAGACATGTTCATAAGTGCATAGTAGCCACCGCGCCATGTCGATGGGCTCAGTTGTTCACTAGCAGTGAGAGTATAAAGTGCTTGCGATGGCATTGTGATCACGAAATGAGATAAGGACAGTTTTGCGTTATAATTTCGTGTGTGGTTTAAACATAGACCAATGCTTCGAAGAAATGACTCTTGCACTAGGTGAAGTTCGTCAATATCTCACAACGATATTCAGGTGGTATAGAGAATTCCAAAGGGGAAATTTAACTGTGGAGGATGGTGAGAGGTCGGGAAGACCATGAACGTCAGTTACGGAGGAAAACGTTACTACTGTGAGGAAAATGCTTGGCGAGGATAGGCGAGTGACGTACAAACAGATAGAGGGTCCTTCAGGCTTAAATGCACCAGCAATTCGTTCGTTTCTGCATGATCATTTGCAACTGAAGAAACTTTGTCCTCTTTGGGTGCCGCAACAACTGACCGAAGAGCAGATGACACGACGTGTGACTTGGTGCCAGGAGATGCTAAAAAAGTTTAATAAGGGACAATCTCGGTATGTGAACAACGTCGCGACAGGTAACGAGACTTGGCTGTACTATTACGATGTGCTGGCCAAAGCTCAAAACAAAGTTAGGGTCTTTGATAATGAGGACACACCCGTAGTTATCAGAAAATCTCGATCTGTAAAGAAAAAAATGATAGCTGTATTTTTCAAATCGAGTGGAATTGTGGAACGCGTCGTTTTGGATACACAGAAGACAGTCACAGCTAAGTGGTATACTGAACAATGCCAAACCTCAAGAATGGGCACCTGGTTCCTTCATCACGATAATGCTACAGCTCACCGCGCCAAAGCCTGCACCGAATATTTGACCACGACAGGATCGAAACTTCTCGCATGTGAAAATGAAGCTAAAAGGGAGGCGGTTTCCAGTAACGAAGACCTTTTGCGGGCTTGGGACAACGAGTGTGCTTTACTCCCTAGTGAAACTTGGCAGAACTGGTTTAAAGATTGGTTTCGAATGACGGAGAAGTGCATTGAGTGTAGAGGAAATTACTAAAAAATTAGATAAACAAAGCTGTATTGCAGAACTTTCCTAGTACCCTTTGTATATTAGTAAATTAATTTAGCATTTTTCGTCAGAGTACTTTCACCTTTAATACTTTATTAATACCTCTAATAAACAATTTATCTGTTAGTAAAAATGTGTATCTTTTAATTTAAAAACGTGAAAAAGATTATAACAAAAGACTTGAAACCAAAATACAAATTTAGAACGATTGAATTAAAGTTTGTAGTTCTATATTAAACTGCCACCGCATATGAAATTGGTTATATACACACATTCGAATTTGGATTGCTTTTTAACGATTAACGATTTCGACAGAGTTCAGTAATTTGCAATCGGAAATTCGACATACTTTCTACAAATTAAATTGTTCGCATCTCTGTTTACGAACTGTGCAGTTTACAAATACCTTCGTTATTCCCGTTCATTCTATACAGTACAATAATAATAAATTATTACTACTAAAGTAATATTAAAAATTCCCTAATTGCAATTAATACAATATATATAACAATATACACACTTTCATAAAAATTATAATAAATTAAAAATAATGGATTTAATTTTTTGGTTTCAATATATTTGTGAATAATATCTGAATATATTATTTTATTTTAACTTGTCTGAACAAGTTTTAATGTGATATTTTTAGTTCAAGAAAAATATAGATATAATCAATTTTACTAAAGTTTTATTGCAATAATTCTTTCAAAAAGATATAGCACGGATTGCTCCGGATATACATATTATTAATCTATTTTTGTTGTAAGAATAATTGCTATAAAACTTAGTAAAATTGTATATTTCTGTATTTTTTCTAAACTAAAAGTACTTCATTCTCTTCCAACAAGACCATATTAAGACAAATAAGTTAAGATAAAGTAATGTGTTCACAAATATACTGAAACCAAAAATATACCAAAAATATTTTTTGGTAACATTTTTTTAAATTTATTTTCATGAAAGTATTGCTGTGACATGCTGTAACATGCTCCCTAAGCTTTTACTTACTAAATTTTGAGAATAAAATTTACATTATGAGATAAATATTGTCATACAGAATACTTTTAAAATTCCACACTTTTTTGTAAACCTTTTAAGGGAGGATCTGTAGCTTTTTAAATTAACTAGACTTAGCATTCTATTAAGCACGATTGATGACAACTAATAAATTGTGATATATTAAAAGCAGATGAAGAAAAATTGGTATTTGATCGCATTTAATTATACATTAAGATCAAAAATAGGAAATGTATAGCATGCGTTGTTTTGACACTTTTGATGAGGTCATAGATGGACTAGTTCTTTATTGAGCGCTCAGCAAACTCACTGCTGCCATTATTAGAAAGTAGTTCTTCTCGTAGCTTGGTGTAGAATGTCCTCATATCTACTTGTAGTCTCTTGGCTTCATTGGATATGCCTATTTTCTTTAAAATTTTGGTCCTTTTTCACCAGCTTTTACAATTTAACTTTAGTAATTCCAGATCACCCAGCTGATTGAATCTGCCCATCGGGCATTAGAACCACTTCCTTTACGATGTTGACTCAGAGTTTTACCTTACGAAGTGGTTCCACTTCCTTTACGATGTTGACTCAGAGTTTAATTATATTTGCCAGTGCAGATCATCTTAGTTCATCCTTGTCTTTCTAGCTTGTTCTTCCTTTGAAAGGTTCTTAGCTTGCAGTATTGGAACCCTTCACATGTTTTTTATACTTTTTACCGTACCTCCTTCATAATATTCTAACGAGCAGCAAATGAAATAACAGTCCTCCCAATCAGAGCTCCAGTTAACTAGGTAAGGTTAAACACAAGAGACTGTTCCTTGTTTCACCAGGAGAACGTTAATTCTTTTTTGAGCGGTTGTCAAATTATGTGGTACCGAACGTGAACATAGTTTCTTAACGCCTAAATGTTCATGCAGGGTCTTAACGCTGGTGTTGCTGATACCTAGAGATGTCATGTGACGGTCTTGCATTATCAATTTAGACACTGCATTAATGTTTTCCGACACAACAATATTTGTGGGACGACCTTCACGAAATTTATGGTCCAAAGAAAGCCATCCAAGTTTGAATTCACTATACCAACGATATACTGTAATTTTCGATGGTGCGTCATCGCCATATAAAGAATTCAGTTCGTCGATACATTCTTGTTGAGATAATCCACGCCGAAGGTTATGAAAAATAATTACAAGAAAATGTTCGCGAGTTAATTCCATTTTTTCGTTGACATAAAATTTTCAAGTTACTGTCAACAATAGAAATAGCGACCGGATAATAAAACTGTCAAGGTAAATATATTGTCAAAAATAACAAATTTCACGATGCAATCATCAGATCTTAGACAACACTAACAGTGTTGCCAGTTCCCAAAATATAAACGGCTACCCTCGTATAAACATTTTTTTTTGTAATTCGATAAGGTCCGCAATAGAACTAAGTCGCTTTACAGTAAGTCTCGGAGGTTCTTGAAATCCTGATTGAAAATTAAGTTTTAAAATTTTAAATGAACATTGAGAGAACTTAAAGACAAACATAGGTTTAAGATACATTTTCAAGACGCCATACGGCACAAAAGACACGTAAAGTTATGTGCTTTTCTAAAAGCGACTACTACTCCTGGCGATTACAGTAAGTGGAATGTTACTGTATTCTAACCTTAAGTTATGGTTCGTGTATGTTGTATATGTAATATTATAAAATAAAACATTTAAGCAATGATTATTTTAACAATGGTTATAGTGATATACAACATATAAAAATAATATCTGCGTACATACTAAGCTGCGACTGAAGTATTCACAAATAATTGAAAATAAATTTTAGTCTCTAAAACCACAAGAGTGATATGAATTTATTTTATTGATATCTACTCGATACTCTCTTAATAATAACTTAAATGATATCTAACAGATATCTACTATGTAAGAGAAACCGGGCATTATTGAGTAACTATACCAAAAATTTGATAAACTCTATCGTTCTACTATATTTTATAAACTTTAATTTTGTTATGAAACTCACTATTCAGACGTTTGTAGTAATTAGGAAAATGTAACCAACGGTACTTAATATAGAGAAGAATAGTCACTTATCAGAAGCATATGTATATGTATGATATGTATGTAGATATTTACCATTCGACACATTCAACAATTGTTCGATCTAGAGTTTATTTTCCACTGTAAATTGATAGCAGAGTATGTATCTATATATACATACATACATACATACTCGTATATACGTATATGGATTTAACAGTATATGCGCGAATAATATCTTTATATTCGCCTCCGGTCCAGAAAGTCACGTACCGGTTCAACTGATATAGCCAAATAGGAATAAAAACAAATGCATTTACGTGTACCCGTCAATTTCTGGATTCTGCTGTATTTGCACGTTTTCGAACGGAAAAAGTAATTGTCTCTCAAAAACAAGCTTGCTCATTTGTAAATCCCAATATATTCTCAGTATCATATAGAGTTAGAAACGTACCAAAAATTTCAATACAAATATCCACTGCTGAATAAAATAATACATATTATTGTCACGTAGATTAAATTTAAGTAAAGTATATAATTAAGTATAATTCAACAATATTCAGTGTATATATACAAGACGCGGTACGAAATTGGAATTACACTGCATACAATTATGTACACCACTCGATTTGATAAAACGCATAAAATCTTCTTAAAAATATTACATTTAATTTAAAAAAAAATTATTTTTCAAAAGCGTACGTATATTCTAACATTAGTTATCTTCCTCCAAATTCAAAGTCTACAGTAAGACAAGTTTTAGAAATGCTAGATTTTATTAATTGTCCAAGGCATGCAATCCGCAATCCCAATAGAAAAGTACACAGTTTCTGAAACTCAGTTTCAGTGCAACAAACAGTAGCAATAGTTGAGCCCTGAAGATGTCCCATACGAGGGGTACGAAACGTCGGCAGTTATACCAGTGACGCGGTTTCAGCCCGGAAGCACAGAAGAAGATGCTGTTAGATGTTAATATAGAAGTAAGCTCTGCATTCGTTTAAGGAAAGAATGTGGGGGATTGTATCTGAAACAAAAAGTCTTTGTGGCTTAATGTTACATCTATTCGCAACTATTTTATGAATACATGTATAAAATTTGTCAAAAATAAAAGTGCCGGAGTAAAGCTTGAAGGTTCTTCTCATTTTGGATGCCAAAATAACTACAGCAAATAATAATAAATGTTCAAGAAAATTCAAATATCTCTAAAATAACTGAATTTGGGTGTACAAAAAACTTAAGAAAGTCGTCATAGAATAACTTGTAACGTACAAAGTAAATGAATTGGCAGAGACTTTCGTTTTAACCTGGAGCACAACCATCACGAAAATATTTTCATTGAATAGGATATATAAGGTTTTCCAATAGGGATGATATGATTTTGAAGTGACATTTCGGCCATTTGTAATATGTCATGATCTGTCATTTGTTTCTCATTGTATTCAGTAGTGTTTACAAATTCATCATGGAGAGATATACGCAAGAACAACGTTTAAAAATTATTCAGTTTTATTATCAAAATAATCGTTCTCCAATTGCAACTTGTCGTGCGCTTTTGCCATTTTATGGTGGTAATAATCGTCCAAGTGTGCTCGCTATTCGTCGAATAGTTAAAATTTTGAGGTTACATTTTCTTTACATAATTTTCAAGTGCCAATAAGACAAAGAACCGCTCGAAGTAATGCAAATATTGCTGCCGTTCAGGCAAGTGTTACTGAAGACGGTAATTTGTCGATTCCAAGATGTTCTCAACAATTGCGACTGTCTCAAACCACAACCTGGCGGATTTTGAGAAAGGTTTTGGGTTTGCATCCCTATAAGATTGTTCTCACTCAAGAACTGAAGCCATTGGACCACCGTAAACGTCGTGAATTTGCTGATTTTGCCTTGGAACAACTTGAAAACGATAACAATGTTTTTAAGAAAATCATCTTCTCTGATGAGGCTCACTTTCATCTGGATGGTGTGGTGAATAAACAAAACTGTCGATTCTGGTGCGAAGAAAATCCACAAATTATTTATGAAAAACCATTACATTCACCTAAATTGACAGTTTGGTGTAGTTTTTTGTATGGCGGAATCATCGGTCCGTATTTCTTTCAAAATGAAGCTGGTAACACCGCTACTGTTAATGGAGAGCGGTATAGATTGATCATAACCAACTTTTTATGGCCGACATTGGAGGAAGTTGATCTTGACAACGTTTGGTTCCAACAAGACGGGACTACGTGCCACACAGCAAATGCAACAATAGAATTATTGCGAGAAAAGTTTGGAGATTCGATTATTTCAAGAAATTGTGATATTGAATGGCCTCCAAGAAGTTGCGATTTAACACCATTAGACTATTTCTTGTGGGGTTATTTGAAATCATTGGTCTATCGAAATAAACCAGACTCTCTTCAAGCTTTATAAGTCAATATTGAACGTGCCATTCATGACATACGACTAGATTTAGTGGAAAAAGTGCTCGAAAATTGGGTTCGTCGAATTCGTTCCTGCAGAAGAAGTCGTGGAGGCCGTTTGAATGACGCTTTATTTAAAACTTAATTGTATCGATTGTACTTCACATTAAATAAAAAACTTTTGAATTTTCTTAACAATAAGTGTGTTTTTTTTTAAAGAAATCATGTCGCTCTCATTGGAAAACCTTGAACTTGCTCTAAAATTTTCAGAAATAAAAATAAAACAGTACTCCCAATATCGTTAACGAACGCCTTCAATCAATCACCTTATATAAAGGTATATGTAATACATATATTTATAGAAGCCTTTAAAAATATTTTATAATGTGACTCGTTAGTTATTGGTGCTATTTATAAGATGCTCGTTTGTTTTTCCATATAGTTTAATATTCTATAATAAGAAACAGACGATTAATAAAATAGAGTCATGAAACATCACGAATGTCAGTCTAGACTTAATGGCAAATTACGTGTACAATGGTTATTCTCCACAATTTTCTTAGACTTAATCAATAAAACATTGGAACAGTATACATGAGTTTCGGTATTAATTAAAGTTAATGAATTTGTTTTGTAATAATATAAACTACATAATATTTTGCAAGTTCGTATTGACTAAAAGATTAATCGGAGAAAAATCACTTTAATTATTTAATTAATTAACAGGAAAAAAACAATGTATGTACTTATGTGTACACATAAGTATGTGAACACATGTGTGATTTTTTAAAGAATTCTTATATTACTATCATACTTTCAAATAATTGCTAATTCATAACAATGAGCTCACTGATAATTAAGCAAAAAATTGAGATATAGAAAAATATTAATGATTTGAACCGTGTATATATATAGGTCTTGAGTTTGCTTTGCGATAATATATTTCGGTGTGTAATTCGAACTCATCAAAAATGTTCGTACCACTACTATTTATTAGTCTAATAGCACTTTTCGGTACTTCTAGTGCCCAATGGACTGAAAACATGTGGGATAACAGAAACACCATTGTACATTTGTTCGAATGGAAATTTTCCGATATCGCTGATGAATGCGAGCGTTTCCTTCAATATAAAGGCTATGGTGGTGTTCAGGCATGTATTTCCTAAAACCAACCTTACAAATTGGTAATCAAGACACGAATTTAATTAGGTTTCTCCGGTTAATGAAAACGCAGTGATTACCAGTTCCAATAGACCATGGTGGGAAAGATATCAGCCATTAAGTTACGAAATTATTACTAGATCCGGTGATGAGTCTGCATTTTCCGATATGGTGACCAGGTGTAACAATGTAGGAGTAAGGTTTGTAGTTAATCTTATGTAATTTAATAATATTAAAAGGACACAAAACAGTGTAGATAAAAATTAATATAATCCTAACGTAATTCAAGAAAATTTAAAAATATACCTCGTACATTCTAATGAGACCAAGCACAATTAAAATTAACTTCGCATTGAAGAGGAAAATAAAGCGCGCAGCAACCTTTTAAAATTAATAGGAATTATGCTAATGGGACTTGCTTTTCTTAGAATCTTTTGGCAATGGCAACAAAAGAAGTTTCTTTTCGTTGTGCCTTGCGCAAAACAGATTCGTTATACTTAGTACTAAGAGTGCATTAATATTGTTAACAATTGGTAAATTGTATATAAAATATGATATCATACTTCAATGATTTTTCTGCCATTTTTCAATGTTTATGACAAATTTTGAGAAACGTACAAGTGAAACGTATATATACAACTATGATTAAAGTTCTTTATTACGTCTTATAAGGTTTTATATGAAATGCTGAAATTGTTTTTTACAATTGTTTGCTGCTACTTCTTGAGCCCCTTGAGATCTAACGTGCCTTACAATCTATTTCATTTCTATGTTCCAAGTAAACCAAGTTAATATTAAATCAAACTAACTGCAATTAATTGTAAATAAAAGTAATAAGAGTTTCTGAAGAAAATATAGTCCTATGTTGAGAAGTTTTAGATCCATTTCTCACGGTATCTCACTGTGAGTCTCCTCTGGATCCCCTATATACGAGAGTGGTCCCATAAGCACCCAGCCTGCACCCGGCCTGACCTAGAGATGAGGGTAATAGTTTGAAAAATATCACTGCATTAGAAAGTACATAATCTATAAAGCATATATTTCAAGTTTGAACACTACACGTTATTTAATATTTGTTTGGCAGCCATCAATGAATTTGTTAAAATGGAAAAGATTGGTCATCGTTACGTAATATAATACTTTTATTTGAAAGGCCTCGGCCCAACCGATACAAAAGCTGAACTGGATTCTACTCTGGGTAAGTCTGCTCATTCGTTTATAATAGTGAAATATTGGGTAGCAGAGTTTAAACGAGGCCGTACGAGCTGCCAAGACGAGCGTCGTAGTGGTCGACCAAATGAGGTGACGACTCTAGAAATGATGAAGAAAATTCACAAAGCGGTACTGGATGATCATCCACTGAAAGTGCACGAGCTAGCAGACATAGCAGGCATTTCAAAAAGTGCAGTACATCACATATTATCTGAAAATATGGACATGAGAAAGCTGAGTGCAAGATGGATGTCGTGTTTGCTCAAATTCGAGCAAAAACAGTGTCGTGAAGATGTTTCAATTGAGTGTTTAGCGAAGTTTCACAGCAACAAAGCATAATTTCTGTGCCGTTTCATAACCATGAATGAAACATGGCTCCATTACTTCACACACGAGACAAAATAACAATCAAAACAATTAACTCAAAAGGGAGAACCGGCTTCAAAGAAGGCGAAGATCGTTTCATCTGCAGGCAAGGTCATGCATCGGTTTTTTGGGATGCGCATGGATTAATTTTCGTTGACTAAAGGAAAAACTATCAACGGCGAGTATTATATGAACTTTTTGCTACGTTTGAGAGAAGAAATCAAGCAAAAACTGCCGCATTTGGCTAAGAAGAAGGTGTTGTTTCATTAAGACAATGCACCAGCTCACAAATCTGTTATTGCAATGTCTAAAATTAATAAATTAAAGTTTGAATTGCTACCCCATGCACCCTATTCACCAGATTTAGCCCCCTCGGATTATTTTCTGTTCCCAAATTTGAAAAAATGGCTGAGTGGTCAAAGATTTTCCAACGATTAAGAAGTGATGTCTGCAGTTAATGGCTATTTTGAGGAGCAAAACAGTTCTTATTATAAAAAGGGTATCGAATTTATTGAACATCGCTGGGAAAAGTGTATAGAGCTAAAAGGAGAATATATTGAAAAATAAATATATTTCTTTCTAAAATTTTTGTGCTTTCTTTGTTGGGTCGGGTACTTCTGGGACCACCCTCGTATTCTCTTGTATATTTTTCTGTTATTAAATTTGAATAAGTAAGACTCGAAATTATACAAATGGTATTTAAGTTCCTCTTCAATTTCAACGCACTTGAACCAACAATACTGAAATGCCATTATGTTTCTCAAGATCAAAATGCTGTCACTTGAGGTTTGATTCGTGACACTCATCTTGGATGGCAGCTTAGGCATGTCAAATACAGCGTGTAAAATGTCTTGTACCCATTCACTCGAATCGTAAGTTGGTTTGTCGCCTGTGAATATCACATGGATTTTCGAGTTCTATTGATACGTCTTCTTTTGAAATTGTTTCTACAAAAATTTGATCTATCATCGATCCTTAGTTTTGAATTCTGTCTGATACAAGTTCATTATATATTATATATTATTATATTTATTTAGACGACGTCTGATAAAGCATCTAAAAAAGCTGTTCTCTTAAAATTTTGTATTCTTACCTAACTCCTTTTTTTATGGAGTGTTAAAATTCGATCAGAAGAAAGAAGCTGTATGATGTAATGAAAAAGTTATAAATACCGGAAAAGTTAAGAAAACTAGTACAGATAATGCTCGAAAAACAAAAATATAATAATATTGGAAGAAGTAATAACAAAACAATTTCCAGGAGCAAAGGAAAGAGGTAAAGAGATTATACATCCACAGGACCCTTTAGCTTGATGCAAGAAGTTACTTTCAGAAAAAATGGAGTAAGAACAAACGGTTTAATACATGCAAGTAGATATCAATGCCTGGCATCTGCCCATGACGTGATACATATGGCTAGATCCAAACAAGAACGAATGAGATATTTACACTGCTGGAAGAAGAGTGTTCCATGGCTTTGTTACTAATCCCTCATCGCTGTAAGAGGAGAAATAATGTTGATTATTCCTTCTCATCATTGAAGGATAATGACAGACATACTGACTATCTTCGAGACGAAAAACAATTTAAAAATCGATCGCAACTCCTCAAAGGTGGTGCGAACTGTTGACTTCTCCTAATGAGAAAAATACTCTGGCGAATATTTGTATTTCATGTGTTTTTATTACTGTAAATGTCTATTCAAGAATGTTTGAAAGCTTCAACATGCTTAACTTCTTATCCATTATAATATCTCTTGTCTCTTTACGTTTAAGTAAGCACTTAATACTTCGGTTTTGAATTTTGCTTCAATTCGTGTAAAAACGATTACGCATTTGAATATTTTGTCTCCAAATGTTTATGTTCTATGTACAATGGATTTTCTAATTTCTTTGTTTTTCACTTATCCACTATTATGTAAAATTATATTATATGAGATTGAGATGAAGGATAGATTTGCAGTTTTAACAAAAGGGAATTTATAGGGGGGAATCTAAATTTTAAAATCGTATTTACTTTTATGAGATATACCTACATCTGTTTAAGATTGTAGAACGTATCTCATTCCCTTAAATTCATTTTATTCATAAATATTGTCATAATATATTCATAATTACAATCCCTCATGTAAGAAGTAAATACGTACAGCATTCTCTTTAAAATAATAATAGTTATAGCATTTTGAAAAAAAAATGCGTTTTTCAGAATATATGTTGATGTTGTATTCAATCATATGACTGGTAATTGGGGCACTATTTACGGTACTGGGGGTAATGTGGCATACAGCGACAGCAAATCCTACCCAGCAGTTGCTTACAGCTCATACGATTTTCATTCAGATTGTGACATTAACGATTACAACGACGCTACCAACGTCAGAAACTGCGAATTGTCAGGCTTGAGAGACTTAGATCAGGTAACAAAATTTACTTTTTTATCCAAAAAGCACAATGAATCCATTATTCCAGAGTACCGAATATGTTCGTGGTAAAATTGTTGATTTCTTGAACAAATTGATCGATTTGGGAGTTGCTGGATTTAGAGTTGATGCTGCCAAGCATATGTGGCCTAGCGATTTGGAAGTTATTTATGGCCAACTGAATAATCTAAATACTAATCACGGTTTTGCTTCTGATACAAGACCATTCCTCTACCAAGAAGTCATTGATTTAGGTATAAACAATACGAGGATAGTTTGACAAGTAGTGAGAATGACACACAGGTGACGCTCTAATTGGTAAAACAAATGCACTGCAATTTAGGTTGCCTATTTATATGATTACATTCCGATATTTAGATAAATCGGTTGATTAGTTTATTTTTGACAGCTGATTGGAAAAGAAGCAACAAATCGTTTTGTTAAAATGGAAAAAGCAGAGTATCGTGCGGTGATTAAATACTTCGTAATTAAGGGTATGAAAGCTACCGAAATAAAATATGAGTTACGGGAAACGTTAGGTGAATCTGCTCCATCATCCGCCACATTAAGTAGATGGGTAAATGAATTTAAACGTGGTAGAACAATCTGTGTCGATGAAGCACGCTCTGGAGCACCAAAAATCGTGACTTCTAAGGAAATGATTATAAAAATCTATAATATTATTACGCAAGATCGACAACTCAAAGTGAGTGAGATAGCAGACATGGTAAACATTTCGACAGAATGCGTACACCACATTTTAACGAAAGAATTGGGCCTTTCCAAGCTTTCGGCAAGATGGGTGCCGCGATTGCTTACGATTGATCAAAAGTTCACTCGTTTGCGCATTTCCAATAAGTGTTTGGACCTCTATAAGCGAAATCCGATTGAATTTTGTAGGCGATTTGTTACTTGCGATGAAACTTGAATACACTACAAATACACTACAGTACACCCGAAACTAAACAACAGTCGAAACAATGGTTAGAACGTGGTTCTGCACCTCCAAAGAAAGCGAAAACCACTTTATCGCCAAACAAGGAGATGGCATCAATTTTTTGGGAGTCAAAGGGCATTTTGCTCATTGATTACCTTCAGAAAAGTGCCACAATAAACGAACAATATTATGCAGAACTTCTACAAAAATTAAATGTTCATATTCTTGCTAAACGGTCAAGAATGGCAAAGAAAAAGATTCTGTTTCACCAAGACAACGCTCCCTCGCATACCAGCACAGTTGCGATGTCCATTTCCAGTTAGTACCGCATGCGCCTTATTCGCCGGATCTAGCCCCTTCCGACTTTCACCTTTTTCCAAAATTGAAAACGGTACTAAGTGGAAAGAAATTTTCGTCTAACGACGAGCTTATCATCTTCGTAAATGAGTATTTTGCAAGCCTTCCGGAATCGCATTTTAGAGATGGCATAAGGGCATTGGAGCACCGTTGGAATAAATGTATTGCTCTTTTAGGAGAATATATTGAAAAATAAAAATTATTTTGCATTTAAAAAATTCGTTTTTCCATTCTCACTACTTGTCAAACTATCCGCGTACAATATATAAGATTCGTAATTCATAGTTTGAGATTTCGTTTATTCTATCTCAATACTTTTGTTAAAATTTATTATTAAATTTACATTTATGTTAAGGAATATTATGTACTATGTCGTATAATATTCACAAAAATTTTCAAATATTATTTTTATACATTTCAGGCGGTGAAGCAGTCTCGGCATCTGAATATGTAGGCATGGGTCGCATAACAGAATTCAAATTTAGTGCCGAAATTGGTAGGGTTTTCAGAGGACTCGATCTGTTAACATACCTGTCGAATTGGGGGACTGGTTGGGGATTTGTTGACGATAATAACGCTTTCGTTTTCGTTGATAATCACGATAATCAAAGAGGTCATGGAGCGGGCGGAGACAACATTTTGACGTACAAACAATCTAAACAATACAAAATGGCTATTGCTTTCATGTTGGCCCATCCCTATGGATCCACAAGAGTTATGTCTAGTTTTTACTTTGAGGATACTGATGCAGGTAATTTAATATAAAACTTTTATATAACGCCTACGTTTTTTAAATAAACATAATGAACTATGCGTTACCTTATACACATGTAATGAAACATTTCACAATCACTCATTTCAGGAAGTTAGGGCTGCGTGTAATATATGTGTTCTATTTTTTTTATATAATTCACAGCTGGTTCACGACTAGTTGGTCCACAGGTCCACAAGACCAACTATTAGATCAGATTATTTGAGGTGCCATAAAACTTATTCCACCATGACCTTTTCAGAACAACTGTAGTCCTTACCTTTTTTAGAAACTTGGATCTTTTACATATACCTGTTAAAGTTAGACTCTATTATGTCCGTTTTAGCTTCAATGTAATCTTAGTTCAGTTTTACCAGATTTTATATTATAGTCTTAGAAATTCCAGATCAGCAGTTGATCAAGTCTTCCCAACGAGCATCGGATCTATTTTCACTATGTTACTTACCCTGATAGCCTTCTGTATATGTGTAGATAGTTTTCATTCATCTGCCTTCCTGACTTGTTTTTTCCAAAAAGAGAGAACATGTATCGCATGTCCTTTTATACTTTTAATCTTCCCGTTCAACTTTTTATCTTCCCGTTCAACGTAACTTTATCATACTATTTCTACTACCCGCAGAACTTTTACTACTGCACTTCTTTGATGCTATGCAAGTTACGGCACATTATTTTCCACCATAATTTGGGTTCAATTAGGGTTCCGATAGTTCCACTACTTACCCACTCTAACACTCTGATATTGAAATAAAAGAATATCTAAAACTAGCGTTTCTTAGGAACCCTAGCTGAACTCAAATTAAGCTGTAAGGTAACGTGTGGTAACTTGCATAGCCTCAGAGAAGTGCAGTAGTAAAAATTCTGCGGGTAGTAGATTTTTGTCTAGTAAATAATTAGGTTAAATACAAAAACGTTCTTTAATTTTCTATCACTTCTATGAGGTACATATTACATATGATTATCCAGTAAACTAAACACCTTGATGTGTTGGTAAAGTCTGTTCATTGGCCATTACTTTCCTCCGTAACCATTTGAAAAGCAATCAATCAATATTCCGATTGTGGACATGTGACGATGTTTTTATCATATAGTAGTTCGCATATTTGATTTTGAAATATTCGGTTTTTTTAATACCGTTTTCTTTAATACAACACTAAAGTTTTATACCATAAAGGCATATCAATGTATGAATCTAGTCCTTAGTATTTTATTGCGCACCCCTAATTAAGAAAGTCTATCCAGAAGTCAATAATGTATCTCAAATGAAGTTCTGCCTTCGTCTTTTTTATATGTTTGTCACAATTAAATTTTGTGTCTAATTCCATCCCAAGGTATTCGGGTACAATATGAATACACTCCATGAACTTGATTTAATGAGTATCTTAATCTAAACAAAGACAAAAATTTCATTAAACTATTAGATATTTCAAAGTAAAATTGCAAAGGTGAACTTCGAATTCTAGTTGTGTTTTTAAGAACACACAAGAATTGTGTAGACATTCAAAAAATTTTATTGCAAAACGTCAATTCTTCCAACAAAACTGTTTGTAAGTAATTGAACTGTAATTTGCAAGAGATGCTCTCACGAGACTCAGACTAGACTGCAAAACCAAAAATTAGATACACTTCAAAGAACAAACAACAAAGAACGGACATGTTTTATTTTTTTAATGAACTCGAAGTTTCTGTAAAATGAACATCGTGTTAAGCCAGTAAAGAGAGCCTGCATATGCTGACATTAACTAATTGCTTGGAAGAATTTAAAAGATTTTAAATTGAACGTCCATTACAAAATAACAACAAAGGTACAATCTAGAGAGTAAATTAAATATATTCGTTATCTATAAAGGATCGGATTTAAAACAAATTCTTCTAGACGATAGAAATCGAAAATAGTAATCGCTAAAAAGCGTAGTAATATAACTACAAAAGGAAGTTATTGTATTTTCAGTAAAAATTGGCCGAGTTGAAATTTTAATTGTACCTAATATATTAAACAGCTCTATAAAACTATAATAATATAAATAAAGACAGTACTCTAACAACAGTAATACTTATGTTAACAACGTGGAATTTATTTTTATTTTAGGTCCGCCAGCCGACAGTGATGGTAACATAATTTCTCCTGGCATTAACGATGACGATACTTGTAGTAATGGCTGGGTGTGTGAACATAGATGGCGTCAAATTTATAACATGGTAGGATTCAAGAATGCAGTCAAAGGAACAGATTTAACGAATTGGTGGTCCGACGAGAATCAACAAATTGCTTTTTGTCGTGGTACAAATGGCTTCATCGCCTTTACTAACAGCGGATCTATTTACCAAACTATGTACACTTGCTTGCCGGAGGGAACATACTGCGATGTAATTAGTGGAAACTTGTCAGATGGTTCATGTACTGGAAAATCCGTTACTGTCGACAGTAGCGGTTACGGATACATTTCCTTGGATGAAAGCGAAGACGACGGTGTACTCGCACTTCACATTAATGCTAGACTCTGAATATTTTTAAACGAATGTTTTTAAATTTATGAAATATAATTTGCCGTTTTCATACTACACAACATTGCAATTTACTAATGTATACGAAAAGGTTTACGATAAGTAGTGTTATCAAAATAAATACTAGAAAGAGGAACATGACATTTCAATAGACCCTCCATCATACCAAATATATGGATTTTTTCTCCAATACATATATCCTTTGTAATACTACAAATTTAGTAT
Organism: Dermolepida albohirtum; assembly: GCA_031893035.1. Taxonomy (NCBI): domain Eukaryota; kingdom Metazoa; phylum Arthropoda; class Insecta; order Coleoptera; family Scarabaeidae; genus Dermolepida; species Dermolepida albohirtum. The sequence continues at coordinate 668,784 of JAVIWB010005724.1, read as the reverse complement.
TTAATCCCTTCATCACTTTCAAGAAATAGTTTGCTAATATTCTGGAAGAAAATTTGATTTCCATTATGAGAAGAAAACGTTCGAATGTAAACTATTTTTTACTTAAGCACTAGTTTGTACTTCCAGAAACAAGTGGAGGAATAATAATTTTTTTAATAATTAAATACTTTGCTCTATCTATGTTCTTCTGGGTTTCCTGGCTGGAACCGCGTCACTGGTATAACTGGCATTTATACCAGTGACGCGGTTTCTGCCCAGAAGCCCAGAAGAAGATAGTATTGACCACGACCGCGGAAGTCTACATACCAGACTATGCTCTATCTTTCGAAATGTAAATTGAAAGTGTAAATGCAAAATTTTACAATGAAACTTACTGTCGGAATGAATACACAGTCATTTAGCTCTTCAAATATATTTTTGTTTCAAAATAAGCTATGATTTTGAAATAATATTGGTACAATTAAACTGATATGAAAAATCTACTTGAAAAGTATTTTCTACTTTGTAGTGTTGGAACTATAATAAATTCATAGTCGGATAGTGTACGTTAATCTAGGTTGATTAAGTTTAGCCAGAAGATTAATTTCGTCATTGCAATTCTTTTATTAATAAAGAATAAAATACTATAATATTCAAAGGTATTCCTGTATTATACAAGCACCATTACTGTGTGCGTAAGCTTTGCAACTCTACATATACATATACCCATTCTTCAGAGGGACCTACTGTGCTACTAAATGGGCTTCTATTGAATTTGTCACAAAAGGACGTTAGTTCTGCTTATTTGCATGTATGAAGTTCTCTCATTTTATATTTTCTCATTCATATATTTACAGTTGTTCAAAGTTAATGTATCACAATATTTTTTTACAATGGAATGAATTGAATACCGTGCAGTGATAAAATTCTTATTTTTTTAACGATTGTTAAAAGTGTGTAAGGACTCTTTATCTTCAGTTAGAACAGTAGAAAGATGTGTTGTTTATTTTAAACGTGGTCGTATAAATCTTGAAGGCGTTCTACTTGAAGGACATCCAAAAAGTGCATCAATACAAGAAGTCGTAGCAAAAATACAGGATGTGGTTTTGAAAAATCTTCGATTAATTGAAAGAGATTCAATAGAAGCCCTAGGCATTTCATGAGGTAGTGTGAGCAATACTTTGGCTGTAGTTTTGGATTTCAGAAAGTTGTGCGGAAAACGGGTGCCGTATTCATTAACAGTGGAACAAAAACACATTTGAATACGACTTTGCCATTAACATTTGAAACGTTTTAGAAAGAATAAAAACGATTTTGTGCATCGCTTCATCACTACAGATGAGACATGGGTCTGCCACTATGATCCTCAATTAAAACAAGATACTAAGGGGTGGTGTGAATCCGGTACTTCGGCTTCGAAGCGAGTTAGCGTCCAAAAATCTGCCAAAGTGTTAGCATCAGTTTTTTTTAGAATGCAAAAGGATTTTTGTTGGTGGATTACCTTCAACCTAGTAAAACAATAAACTCAGATTATTATTGTAACCTTTTGGACCAGCTGGATGTAAAAATTTGTGAGAAAAACCTGGTTTACAGAAGAAAAAAATCATTTTTCATCAAGACAACACACCCTCTCACACAGCTTAAAAAACTATAGCGAAAATCAGTGATTCGAAGTACGAATTGTTGCAACATTCATCCTATTCGCCAGATTTAGCTCCTTCTGACTTCTGGCTGTTCTTACATCTATAGTAATATATAATAATAGCAACCGTGGAAGCGTGTTTCGAGGGTCTTCCCAATTCTCACTTCAGGAATGGAATCCATAAAATATAAAATCACTGGAATAAGTATATCGATGTTCAGGGAGGTTGTATTGAATAATAAAATGTATTTCAAACCATAAGATCGTGTTTTTTTTATCGAATAATAAAACTTGTTGAATAACCTGGTGCATGTGACTTCTACTTATACTCTCAAGCACAAAAATTTAAGGGACCGCGAATTTAAACAAGATTTGATTTTGTTAAGGCAATTTTTAAGAAGCTCTAAAAATATGGCTACCGTCACGTCTTTGAACAATAGTAACAACGATGGCACAAGGTTGTTTCACTAAAAGGGGACTATTTAAAGCGTGATAAAAGTGTCGTTAAGATTAATAAATAAAGTTTTGACAGTACTAATAATCATTACCGAAAATCCTTCTTAATCAAATTTGGTACTATTTTTGAAAAATTACTGTTTATATTTATTTATGTACAGATAACTGTAATACGTAGATGTCTTTTAACAAAAAGAAAGGTAATTTTTGTTGGCGATATAACTTGCTTTATATAATAATAATAATAATAATATATTTATTGCCCAACAGGTGAACCCAATTAAACAACAAATCATTAAATACAAATTAAACGAAGTACATACAGTCAAACATAAATATCAAAAGTAATTAATAATATAAAAAAATAAGAAACAATACCACTAAGCAATTATTAATAACTTGAAATAATAAAAAAATTAAAATAATAGAAAATTAAGACCTAAGAACTAAGGGAACCGTCAAAAATATCCCTGTAGAATTTGTTGGCGTTCAACGCCATATGATATAGGGGAGCCTTCCAGAGGAGATTCGTCCTCGGCGTACCGTAAACAAACGTGGCAGCACTCCTGGAGAAGTAGCGAGAAACTGAAAAGTTTAGTTTGGCCAGGAGGTCTGAACAGTCAATCCGACCATTCACCAAACTTGTAAATAAAATGAGCATTGTGCCTGGATCTGCGTTCCTCCAGCGATTGGACATTGTGCTCCTTCAACATAACATTGTAATCAAAGCCACGCTCAGAATACACACCTGAAGACTTGAAAGAAAGGAATTTCAGAAATCGACGTTGAACGCATTCGATTGCATTTATCTGCGAACTGTATAAAGGATATCATACAATCGACACATATTCTAGCTTACTAAAAAACATTGCAAAGAACAGTATTTTCAATAAGCTAATATCGTTAAAATACTGTGTTGTCCTTATATAAAGTCAGCACTCTTATGTTTAAGCAATTATTTTAATAAGTAATAATGTGTTAAACTTAAGGTTTTCGTTTTAAAAGTATATCCCTGCTTAGACAATACTTTTTTTGCTTTATCGTTTGCGCTCTAATTACATAATACCTCTAGAACACTAAAAACTCATTCGAGTCGTATGTTATTAATAAAACGATGTTTAAGTAGATTATCTAGAAGTTGTTTATTAAGCAGTAATGGTACGAGTTTTATCGCAAACATCAATATATGTACTTGCACGTACTTCACATTACACAAAACTTACTAACATTAAATTGTCATTAATCATATGATAACGTATTTGTATTGATTCCTTCCATAAAACGTAGTACACACATGTACCTATCAAACATCACGCTTGTAAAAGTTTTGGAAAAGTGAATTTTTAATATTTACATTTATACCATTTAACACATACACACCATTAAACAAGATTTTTGTTGATGTACTCCATACGTACGACTAAATCAAATATTTACCTAGAGATTACACAGAATATATTATTAATTAATAAAAAATGATACAATCAATATCCATTATTAAATAAAGTCATTAACACAAGAAATCAATTAATTCAGATAATACATCGAGATGTGTTACAAAAATAACAAAAGGACTTTGCCTAATATATATGAAGAAAATGTTAAAAGACTTTCAGTTTAGTTTCGTTTAACAAAAAATGTTGACCTCACTCGTTCTAATGTTGGCTCTCTCTGGAGCTGCGAGGGCTCAATGGGATCCCAATATGTGGGAGGACAGAAGTACTATCGTCCATCTTTTCGATTGGAAATTTTCAGATATTGCCGACGAATGCGAACGGTTTCTTCAATACAAAGGTTACGGCGGTGTTCAGGTACGATTTAAAGAATGTCTGATTTCAAAAATGTACAACCTTGAATTATATAGGTGTCTCCAGTAAGCGAAAATGCCATCATTAATTCTCCGTATAGACCTTGGTGGGAAAGATACCAACCAATAAGTTATATAATCGCCACGAGATCTGGTAGTGAAGCCCAATTCGCTGATATGGTTGAAAGATGTAATACTGTTGGCGTAAGGTTTGTATAATGAAATATCGTATCTCTACTTTGCTCCGATGTGCGGCACTATCACAGCTTAACTAGTCTACTAATACACAATATACTGCAAGATCTTAATCGAATCATTTGTCGTGTGCGTGAAACATACTGGCTTCTAATTATTGATGCATATTGATGCGGAGATATGAATCAACGGAAAATTGTATTTTATGTGTGAATATTCTTGTGTAAAAATATTCTTTTATATGTGTTATTTATGAACTTAGGAAGGACAATTTCTTTTAAACTTTTTATATGTAAAGGTGTCCCAAAATTAACGCAAGATTTGAATTAAATATAAAACACAGTCTTAGTCTTTTGATTGTTATTTTTTAGAGTTATTTATGGAATAACACATCGGGCAAATGGCCTCTACGGCTTTGCATGCACGTACGCACTCGTTTGTCAAAATTTTCCATGACCATTATGCATAAATATGGCTGAATTTAGTTGACGCAATATTCAATCTCCTCTTTTAAAGCACGGGTAGTTGTGGGCTTGTTGATGTAGACTTACGATTTCAAATAAAGGGAACTCTAATGGTATTAAATCGCACGATCTAGGGGGCCAATTCTGATCACCGAAACGACAGAGTACACGACCTGGAAATGTCTCATGCAGTAATTGAACCGTTTCACGGGCTGTATGGCATGTGCTACCGTCTTGTTGAAACCACATATTTTCCACATTAATATCATCCAATTACGGCAGAAAGAACTGTGTTATCATATCGCGATATCGAGCACCAGTAACAGTCACTGCTTGACCAGGCTCATTTTCAAAAAAGTATGGTTCAATTATGCCTCTAACCCAAAATCCACACCAAACAGTAACACGTTGTGGATGCATTTGTTTTTCGACAATCACATGTAGGTTCTCAGAACGCCAAAAGCGGCAATTTTGAAGATTAACAAAGCCATCAAGGCGAAAATGTGCTTCATCGCTTAGGATGATTTTGCTCGAAAAATCAGCATCCATTTGTTGATGTTCAATAATCCATTCCACGAACTCTCTTCTCTGTGCATGGTTATTACACTTCAGTTGTGTTAATTGAATTTCGTAATCATGGAGACACAGATCTTTAGTGAGTATACGCTGTAGAGAGCTTCTCGAAATTCGTAATTCTTGTCCACGACGCCGAATTGAGTTTCGTGGATTGTCACTGACACTCTCACGTACTGCTTCGATATTGACATTTGAACGCCTTGTTTTTGGACGACCAGCGTGTTTGGCGTCTCCAACGGATCCAGTCTCCCTGAATTTTTCGATTAATCTCTTCACACTTGACGAAGTTAAAACACTATTCCGACCATATTTTGCAGGAAATTTTCGAACTGCGACCGCCAAGCTTTCATTATTTTCGAAATATTATTGAATAATGAAGACACGTTGTTCTATCGTGTAATGCTTCATTTTTACTAACCCTAAACTGTATATTGTTTCTTTTTAGGGTTGCCAACATTTTACTGCACAAATGGTGACAAATTCAAATCTTGCGTTAATTTTAGGACACCCATTACGTACAAAGTCAAGTTTTTTATATTTTATTGAATATTTTCTCTATTTTTTAAATAACTTCAACAAATTTGGTGGTAAACACTTGATGAAATATATTTAATAATAAATTAAAATTAAATAAAACACTTGGTTCTGTTTCACTAGATTGTCTCGTTAATGTACTCTACAATATTAGAGCGTTCGCCTATTTTCAAGAATCAGATTAAATATAGCTCTCGCCACTGTATATACCATTAACAAAAAACTTCTTAACTAGCTATTAAAACAATCCTTACAAGAAAATGCCTATTACTGAGAAAGTCCTAAAATCTGTAATTTCATTCACAATATTCTCATTATTGCTAATGATTCTTTTAATTTCTAAACCCTCTAACAGATTAAGTTTGTAACCCTTCTCTTCTCTTTGTACTCGTAATACGTAGTTGGAAATTCTCTTCGCTGAAATTGTGTGGGTGCTCAATACAATGAGCTACCAAACCTGTACTTTTATTACCATTTAAAATGTACTTATGTTGTTTCAATCCTTTTTTAATTGCTCTCCCAATTTGATCTATGTACAAAGCGTTGCGATCTAAACAATTAAATTTGTAAACCTATTAGTTTAACTCTTTTATATATCAGGTGTTCCATGACATAATTGTCACAGCTTAAAGATGTGTTACTGAAGCAATTTCAAGTGAAAAATATCTAGTGAACATATGCCCAAAATTCTATCGTTCGTTAAGCTACAAGCATTTGAAATTTTGAACCAACTAATGCAGATATTACGTATCGCCTTTGCTTTAATTATAATTAAAAAATCGTGTGATACTACTCACGGTAGTTCGTTATTTATGCTTCCTGGATAATGGTCATACAACATTACAACATTACCAAAATTCTTCTTAATGTAGAAAGACACGATGACGTACCTTCGCACTTTGATAGATAAGTACCAGATTTTCTTAATCAAAATTATACAAGCCGGTTTATTATTAAAGGTTTTTGATGATTGATGATTGACTGATGAATTCATTATCGGGAAGCGGTCAATATTAACTGTTTCACCAGGCTTCAACAGGTCGTAATACACCACGCCACTCTGGTGCCACCAAACACAGAGCATTGTCTTGCGACCAAAAGGATTTGGCTTTGGAGTCGATGGGCCGGCTTCACCAGGTGTTAGCCATGATTTTTTGCGCTTAGGGTTTTCGAAATAAATCCATTTTCCATCACCCGTCACTATTCGATGCCGAAATGACTTCCGATCATACCTTTGAAGTAGCATTTCACAGACGATTTTTCGATTTTCAATTTAGCTATCATTCAATTCATGTAGCACCCATTTTCCCATCTTTTGGATTTTACCCATTGCTCGTAATCAGTCGCAGTGGGCCACGTTTAACGCTTCTGCTAATTGTTTTTGAGTTTGGGTTGAGTCTTCATCCAATAACTCCTGCAGTTTCGCGTCTTCGAACTTTTTCGGTCTACCAGAACGTTCTTCGTCTTGCACATTGGAATCACGCCTCACATATTTATATGGTTGGAGCATGCTCACCGTAAGTTTCTACCAGCAAATATATATATATATATATATATATATATATATATATATAATTAAACACTTTACTATGGGGAAGCTAATGAAAAGTAGTATTTTCTACTGTGCCACAGTTGATTATAATCGCAGAAATGAACTATAAATTTTTGCGCTTGGGCAGAACTCGAACAAATGTCCTTTTGATAGGCGGCTATCTTATCACTGCCTTAGGCCACCAAACTGTGCTGTTTGGTGGCCTAACTGGTAACCAAGATTAATAATTACATTTGGTGTGGGACAAGGGCTGGAGGGTGCTAAGTAATGAACGACATAATCAAGTAATACAATAAGAGAATAAAAAAAAATCATAGATATTTGAATTGCCAACTACTTTACTTTTGCGAATGACTTGCTTTTCATGACGAGAAAGAAACAAGATCTGCAATAATTTAATTGTCTGGCATGAAGAACTAGGAAAACGTAAATTAAAAATAAACAGCAGGAAACAAAAAGTAATTGTACTGGTAAGAAATCCTGAGAAAATGAGTATCGTAGTAAATATGAAGGAACAAGTTAAATACTTTAAGAACAAGGGAGTAAATAGCTGAGGATGGAAAAATGGAAATGTAATTTCCATTTTTCCATCCTCAGCTAGTTACTCCTTCCTCCCTAGTTACAAAGGATAAAAACCAAACGAGACTGTAGTTTTCACTAAATTAATTAGTATTCAATAAAAAAGAACTGTGAAAGACTATAAATGGAATAACACATAATTCACTACGTGTCTCGACCCTGACATTTAATTTCGAACTATGGAAAGCATTATCAAGCATTGTACTACTGTAAAACTAGTATACGAGGATAGTTTGACAAGTAGTGAGAATGGAAAAGAAAAACGAATTTTTTAAATTCAAAATAATTTTTATTTTTCAATATATTCTCCTAAAAGAGCAATACATTTATTCCAACGGTGCTTCAATGCCCTTATGCCATCTCTAAAATGCGATTCCGGAAAACTTGCAAAATACTCATTTACGAAGATGATGGGTTTTTTCCACCTAGTGCCGTTTTCAATTTTGGAAAAAGGTGGAAGTCGGAAGGGGCTAGATCCGGCGAATAAGGCGCATGCGGTACTAATTGGAAATGCAACTCGTGGATTTTGGACATCGCAACTATGCTGATATGCGAGGGAGCGTTGTCTTGGTGAAACAGAATCTTTATCTTTGCCATTCCTGAACCTTAGCACGAATCTCAACATTTAATTTTTGTAGAAGTTCTGCATAATATTGTCCGTTTATTGTGGCACCTTGCCGAAAGCTTGGAAAGGCCCAATTCCTTCGTTAAAATGTGGTGTACGTGTTCTGTTGAAATGTTTACCATGTCTGCTATCTCTCTCACTTGGAGTTGTCGATCTTGCGTAATAATATTATGGAGTTTCATAATCATTTCCTTAGAAGTCATGACTTTGGGTGCTCCAGAGCTTCATCAACACAGCTTGTTTTACCACGTTTAAATTCATTTACCCATCTACTTATTGTAGCGGATGATAATGTTTCCCGTAACTCATCTTTTATTTCGGTAGCTTTCATACCGTTAATTACAAAGTATTTAATCACCGCACGATACTCTGCTTTTTCCATTTTAACAAAACGACGTGTTGCTTCTTTTTGAATTAGCTGTCAAAAATAAACTAATCAACCGATTTAACTAAATATCGGAATGTAAACATACAAATAGGCAACCTAAATTACAGTGAATTTGATTTACCAATTAGAGGGCCACCTATGTGTCATTCTCACTACTTGTCAAACTATCCTCGTAACTGCTAATCTTTTTACCTAAAATTCTTGTTATTTTCATCGCAATAAGTATAGGCTAAAATTAAGTAATTGATACAATTTAATTGTTTATGCGATTATTGAAGGAAAAGTATTTCTGATTTACAAATAACAAACTATTAACCTTCTTTGTAATAAAAATTATTAATTCATTTCGTTTAACTTCAATAGAATATACGTAGATGTTATTCTGAACCATATGACAGGACAATTCGGTACAGCTTATGGAACTGGCGGCAGCACAGCTGAAACCGATGATAAGTATTATCCTGCCGTCCCTTACACTTCCAACGACTTCAATTCAAATTGCGACATTACCGATTATAATGACGCCTCAAATGTTAGAAACTGTATGTTGAGTGGTCTGACTGACCTCAATCAAGTAAGATCACCAAATTTAAACAAATAACGAGTTTCCATTGAAATTATATTAACATTTTAGACTAGTGAATATGTTCGAGATCGATTAGTCGATCACCTAAATGAATTAATAAGTTTAGGTGTTGCTGGATTCAGAGTAGATGCTGCCAAGCATATGTGGCCCGAAGACTTAAAAGCCATATATAATAGAGTAAATGATTTAAATACTGATCATGGATTTGTTATTGGTACACGGCCGTTCATTTACCAGGAAGTTATAGACTTCGGTATGTAACTGATTATTTATAATAAATTCATATTGTTTATCAGATGTAATCACTAAAATTAAAATTTCCAGCAAATCAAAGTATGCAAATTGAAGTTGAAATATGCGTCACTAGTATAGCATCCAACACATCAAATTACTTACTGAATCCGTCCAACATAGATTTTCTCGTAGTAGTACATATTCCGTAATAAACTTTGATTATTTTTCAATGCTTACCAGATTAAAATTGAAGACTATTCCTATCATTCTCAATATTATATCATTATATGTTTTATCTTCCGCGCAATGAAATTGACTACTCATACGTGCTGAACATAATAAGTTACCAGAAACTAATCTTCTAAGTTTAGAATGTTGTACAAGTTATAACAAAATATATAACATTTCAAATATATATTTCGATGATTTACGTTTTCATATTGTACCATATAATTCCATTTTTGTCTTTTATAGTCCAATCTTCATTGACTATCTATTTTTAAGCAATATTCGTATGTTCAAGTGCTAAAAATAAATATCATTGCTATGATCATAGTATAATTTTCAATCCGTGTTTCTATTATCTAAAAGCCATATAGAATGAAAAGAATTAGCATTATTTCTTCTGTGGTGTTTAAGTGAACATGTCCTAAACTTGAAGATTCTCTCAAGAACTCTTCATCTAACATGCGAATATGTGTTAAACTTAAAGATTATAACAACTGTATCTAGATACATCATCTATGTTATTCACATTAGGAGAAATCATAGCCGAATTCTCTTTTATAACAATAAAGAATAACTGGAGACAACTGCAATATTGATGAATTCATGTTCCAAATTTATCTATCTCTATACTTAATCACTCAGATTAAATTAGACAAGTTGAGATGGTTTATCTGCAAATGGTAATTATTCCATTAGGATGTTTTCCAGGTTTATTGTAGTCCTCGTGCCTTGTTACAATATGTCTTTTAGCTTTCATAAACGACATTTCTACATCGCTTTGGCTTCAGAATAGACATCATCAATTTGTACAAACTAACAAGGCCTTAGATTAGCACAATATATAGACTGTGGTTTCTTTTTTCACACAGAATCTACATACAATATATTTTCTTCTGCCAACATCGTACTGCTCAAAAGTTTGTTGAGCGTACAATCTGTTGGTAGACTTGTTGTCAACATAATAGACTTTCTCTTCTTACCTCACTATATATATGCTCAATTCATTTGTATATCAATTACCTTTTGCTACTGACAAACGATACGATTACAACTTTTTAAAAATAAATTAAACTTAATTATTTCTTAATTATGATTACTATATATATATATATATATATATATATATATATATATATACGACGATCTTCAGCGGCAGTAAGCGATAGACCAACTCTAGAAGATGACGAGTGAAATATCTTTGAAACATCGAGAGAATAATAATTTCTTCGCTGAAGTTTCGATCAAATCGTTTTCATCTTTTTTCTTAAGCTTCTTTGGATGGTGGCTGTTGCAGTAATGGTCTCATTAATCACCAATACTGCGACAGTGGCCCTCTGAAGAAGTTGAATGGAATTTCATCTAAATATCAGCGAAGAGACTATCCTTCTGAGGATAATACAACGACGTGGGATATCTAAGAAAACTCTGACTCATTGTACACTCGCGAGAATAGGAGACTTTCTTCACTGATTTTTCGACGAAATTCCACTAATCCTTTCCTTAAGCCTCTTCGGATATATTATATACAATATATATTATAATTTGGTACGTAGACTTCCGCGGTCGTGGTCCATGCTATCTGCTTCTGGGTTTCCGGGATATACTAGTGACGCGGTTCCAGCCCGGAAACCCAGAAGCAGATAGCAATATATATTATAATTTACATGCAATACAATTTTAGGTGGCGAAGCTATTTCATTCAACGAGTATGTAGGTTTAGGACGTGTAACAGAATTCAAACATAGTCAAGAAATTGGAAGGGTTTTCAGAGGAAATGATCAACTCGTTTGGTTGGATAGTTGGGGAACAGGTTGGAATTTTATGTCAAGCGATTACGCGCTAGTATTTGTTGATAATCATGACAATCAACGTCATGGTGGTGAAATCTTGACTTACAAGGAATCAAAACAATATAAAATGGCTACGGCTTTCATGTTGGCACATCCCTACGGTTCAACTAGGATTATGTCAAGTTTTGCATTCGATGAATACGATCAAGGTAATTAATGTTTTATAATAGAATACGAACGAAGAAATTGCTTAATGATTACATATTAAAACACATTGGAGATACGTCATTGGAAATTAAATATTTTTGTAATTATTGAATCAGGAATTTGTAATGTTCATGGTAAATGTACCGAAAACACATTTCGAACTTTAATAAACTTATACAATTCATTATATACAATATGGGAGTATAACCCTTAGTTCGAACCACTTCCAACGTTCATAACAACCAAATTTTCATATTAAATACAATTAAAATACAGATTCTTATTAACGTAATGATTAGCACACTTGGCATAAATAAAAAGTCATAAATTTGAATCCGATTCGAAAACTTCGAAACCTTTCCTGAGCTGTAATTGTTTTTTTCTATAAGATAATAGTTACCTGGAAATTTACCAAGAGCTTCTTTAATAGTACTCTAAATCATTCATTTGAACAACTTTGATTCGAAATGTTGTTAATAAATCGCACGAAACTAATTTTAACCTCCACAGATTTTGGCTTCGAACATCTTTTTAAAAATATATCGATCTCATGAAGCTGGTACCTTCTGGACACTTCTTTAGTGTCTCGGTCACAGTTATGAGTTATAAATTTCGTACCTTGTAATAATGCGAACCAAAGAAGAGGTATATTACAATATCGTCTTATTTTATTCTTATTCGATACGCTTGAACGTTCATGCATTCGTTTCAGGTTTAACTTCTCACAACGTTACTTTATCTAGATCCATATAAGCATATCCATTTGAAACGTCCAATTTCCAATAATAAATTTCTGAAGTTCATTTTTTAAAACAAATACCATAGATAATGAATTGATTCGGTTTCTACTCGATGAAAATTCATATTGATAATTAATTTTAAGAAATACAGAAATTATTAAAATTTTCACGTACTTCATTGATTACTTATTGCGCATAACAATTGCTTCACCACACAGTTGCTTCTTCAGATGTTTGAGGTAAATTAAATTGACTTGGGTTTCAAAACTCTATTACCATTGTATTTTATGTAATAAACTTATATCATAGATGACAATAAGTTAAAATAGTGAAAACGATACTTTCTTCAGGGTTATCAAATCTTTTTATTATACAAACAAATTTAATAAAAATGAATCAGTTACCTCCGTCTGTTTATTAATTAAGTTGATTTTTTTAAGTTTATTAATTTCTAAAAATTCTAATAAATTTAGTTTATGTCCTTTGCTTTCGAAATACGTTATTTTATATCCATAATTTAACATATGGTTCTCATTGTTTAAATGATTAGGGAAAGGAGAATCTACTTTTTTTGTTTACGTATGGTTAAGCTCGAATATATATACGTTTTTCAATAGATCTTCCTGTTTGTCCAGTAAGAACACCTGAACAAATACTATATAATTAACTTTTATACTCCTGATTGTCTATTATTATAATTTTGTCCTTGTTATGTTAAATATGTTATGAAAGAGAATTAGTAGTCCTGCATGCTACTTGTAAAAATTTTATATAAAAAATTTTGCCAACTTAATACTTTAAAACCCAATGTAAATACATAATTAACTTGTAAATATCTGTACCGTCGAAAGCCACTTTTGGGTTTCAACGGTACAGATCGTGTACGGAATTTGTTTCTTGCAGGGCTTTGCCGTAGTTTCCAACACACTTTAATTATCTGCTGATAATGGCAACTTTGTTATCGAAATACCTATACAGAATGCGAAAATTAATGTGGAAAAGGGTTATATAGCAACCTTAAGTGATTAAGTTAATCAACCACAGCCTCCATCAAATTTATTAGGTGTGCAACTAAGTTCTCGCTGTTTTTCAAGAGATAGCTTCAGTAGTAAGTGCTGATCGATTGTGACAACTAAAACGTCATGAACCAAGCTTAGACATATGATAAACAAACCGCTTCGACACATTAGTGATTTTGTTTTTGCGTCATATACTTTTAGTTGTGTGAAAATGTCTGATTTTGTGCCAAATAATCGTCATTTGCGGGAAGTGTTGCTTTTCTTCTTTCATTCGAAGAAAACGGCGACTGAAGCGCATCGAGAACTCCGAAAAGTTTACGGAGTTGCTGCTCTAAGTGAAACAACGTGCCGTGATTGGTTCTGTCGCTTCGAAGATGGTGATTTCGATGTCGACGACCGTTCGCGTGAAGGACGACCAAAAACCTTCGAAGACGCTGAATTGAAGACATTGCTCGATGAGGATCCGTGCCAAACGCAAAAAGAGTTTGCTTCAGCATTAGGAGTTACCCGCCAAGCCATTTTCCAGCGATTGCATGCGTTAGAAATGATTCAAAGTCAAGGAACTTGGGTTTTATCGCCTGTGAACAACTGCTCCAGCGGCAAAACAGGAAGGGTTTTCTTCATCGCATCGTTACGGTTGATGAAAAATGGATTTATTATAACAACCCAAAGAGAACAAAATCATGGGGACTGCCCGATCATGCTTCTACGTCGTCGGTTCGGCCGAATATTCACGCTACGAAGGTTTTGCTGCGTATTTGGTGGGACTAGGGCGGTGTTATTTATTATGAGCTGTTGAAACCGAACGAAACCATCACCGGGGAACGGTATGGAACTCAATTGATGAGATTGAGCCGAGCACTGCGCGAAAAGCGGCCACAATACGAGCAGAGGCACGAAAAAGTGATACTACAGCATGACAATATTCGGCCTCACGTTGCCAAACCCGTTAAAACCTACTTAGAAACGCTCGAATGGGAAGTCCTACCCCACCCGCCATATTCCCCAGATATTGCGCCGTCCGATTATTACTTGTTCCGTTCGATGCAACATGATCTGGCTAATCAGCAGTTCCGCTCATATGAAGACATCTCAAAATGGTTTGATTCGTGGAAAGCCTGAAAAGACGAACACTTCTACCGTGACGGTATTCGAGCTCTGCCAGAAAGATGGGAAAAAGTTGTCGCTAGCGATTGGCAATATTTTGAATGATTCATTTGTAAACATTTTTTCACAATAAAGTTGAATTTTCATCAAAAAAACAGCGAGAACTTAGTTGCGCACCTGATACCTTCAACAAAATTTATGTGTAAAAACAAAGATTAAAATTAACGAAAAGTTACTTGAACCAAATTCGTCAAAATATCCTCTATAAAATTATAAATCTATATAGCATACTTACATGTTTCTTTTTCTGATTTCTTTATTCTACTGTGACAGCAAAACTGACAAATATGAATGAAAGAAACTATTAAAAATATGAAAATTTAATAATAAATGGTATATAATAACTGCGATTGTTTCTTTAATATGTTTTCAGGTCCCCCAGCGGAAACTAATGGCGATATAATATCTCCCGGCATTAACAGCGACGATACTTGCTATAATGGTTGGATTTGCGAGCATAGATGGCGTCAAATATACAACATGGTCGGATTTAGAAACGCAGTTAAAGGAACCACTATTCAGAACTGGTGGACAAATGGATATCAACAAATAGCTTTCTGCCGTGGTAACAGTGGTTTCATTGCCTTCACTAACTCCGGCTCCATTTCGCAGACAATGCAAACGTGTTTGCCTGCCGGAATTTATTGTGACGTAATAACGGGTAATTTAGTAAGCAATTCCTGTACCGGAAAAACAGTTTCAATTGATTCCGACGGTAACGGCTTTATTTCCCTGGGAGAGACAGAAGAGGACGGTGTACTGGCTATCCACATTAACGCTAAAATTTCATCTTAATATTATGGAAAAACTGTAAATGTAAATTTAAACAAAGATAAATAAACTATTAAACTTATATTGCGTATTATTATTGAATTAATATGTAATATTCACTCAAAAATTTTAAAAAATTACTTTAATTATTTGACAAAGGAAAACAACAAAATAAAATATTTTTTGGATTAAATTTTATCAATGAGAGACTGTATGTATTTAAGTACTAGTTAAAACCGAAAAGATTTCGTGTATAAATAAAGAAACAGTATCGAAATGGAATACTTCAGTAATATATTAAGCAAAGTGTGCTTATTTTCTAGAGGAAGCATTGACGTCATTTAAGAACCTGGAGTGAATAGGGTAGGAGGTAAGCGTTTAGACAAATATCAATGTCGAGCATTTACTTGAGAAGTTTGTTTTCAAATACTTTTAAGTGTATATATAAAAATGTTGTGGAATTAGACGCTAATGCGAAATTAATTCGATAGATATAAATAAATACATAAAAGAAAAGATTTTTCTAAGTGCTCATTATCGTCCATTCAATTGTTATATTAACAATGAATAGTGCGCGTACATATTTGTCATTAACTTGCTGATTTTTTAAATAAAAATAAAATAGGTCTGAGTCCAAGAAAAGACTTTTCACTAATTAGAATATATAGCATTTCACAGAGTACAAATGTATGATGAATTTCAAATTATAAAAGATACATGCAATGTATATGATTCAGATTTAAGTTAAATACAATGAACGCTACAGTACGAATTAAAGATAAACTGGGAAAGAAAGATTTTGAAGTAAAATAATCATTAGCATAAATAAACAATTAAGAATTTCTATGCCATATTTTTTAAACCAAATCATAATCCTTCTCATCCCTATATCTGCTAATTCAAGTAAGAAAGTAAAATCAATAAATAATAAATATATTGCTGTAGTACAACATAGAACTTCTAGAATTCTGAATTAGGTAATTTTTTTATATATAAAAAGATTAATTTATTATATATGCACAGAAATTCAATGATATTAGGAAAAATTGTAAAGAAAAACTAAATTAGGATCAAGACCAAAGTAAAAGGAGCAACAATGAAATGGAAAAAAAAAGGAAATATTATACGAACGATTTTATTATGCAAAGTAAGCATACGTAACATGACAAAAAATACGCGAAAATACCCACTTTAGACACTATGATGCAGTATAATAAAATACTTAAATAAAAACAATTACATAAAGAAATATAAATTAGCGAAATAAATGACGAGTTAATATATGAAAGAAGCAGCAAAAGGATCCTCAATACCAATAGGCCGGGCCGGATACAACATCTAGGAAGCAACTCCGTCGCGATAATGTAGGACCAAAATCTACTTATTATTATTGTAAAAAAAAACTCTAATAGATGCTTTTGCTGGTTCTCAATTCCCATAATCTGCTCCCAGCATGTTTTGCACGCGTTGAGATACCATTTGCAACCACATTGTCTATCTGTCTACTGAGCTGCAGAAGTTTATAATGTTTAAGAAAATTGATTCACCCGTCGAGTGTGAAATACAATCACTCAAGAATCTAATTATATTCTTGAGTGCAAGAAACTTGGCAGCAGCAGAAATTCACAGTCAGATGTGTGAAGTGTGTGGTAATAGTGCTATGAGTGACAGTAAAGTTCGAAAGTGGATGAGAAAGTTCAAGGACGAAGACCGATCTTCTCTGATTCCTGAAGAGTTTATTCTTGATTTGAACAGAAAATTCGGCATGACTGACGATTCACGATTTCAAAGTTATCAATTGATTTACTACAAGTTTCAAGACGAGTTTTGTACATCATTGTTTTGGAGAAACTAAAGTATCGAAAATTGTGTTGTCGGTGGATTCCAAGACTGCTTTCTGAAGATCACAGAACAAAAAGATTGGGCTGTACTTTATCGTTTTTGACTCGCTATGATCAGCAAGGAGATGATTTTTGGGACCACAGCATTACAAAAGATGAGATTTGAGTGTCTCACATAAATGCTGTATCCAAGCTATAGTCAATGGAATGGCGACACACATTGTCGCCAACTAGAGTGATAGCCCAACAGACAGTTTCAACATGAAGGATTTTGACAACTGTCTTTTGGAACAGGAAAGGGAACTTTAGTGGATTTTATGGCGAGAGGCACAACATTTAATTCTGGTGCGAAATGTGTGACCCTGAAAAAACTCTGGCGTGCCATACATAACAAGCGCTGTGACCTACTACCTTCCGATACGATGTTGCTCCATGACAATGCAAGTGCATGTTTCTGCACAAACACTAGGTCTAACTAGGTATTTTGGATGGGAACAACTGGATCATCCACCTTACAGTCCAAACTTTGCACCCAACGATTTTCACCTGTTCCGATACTTAAAGGAATTCTTGGTGGTCAACGGCTCAACGACGGCGAAACCGTGACAATTGTAGTCATGGATAGGGCTTCTTTATAGACAGCAGATTTCGCTGACGTCGGAATTCAAAAACTTGTTAAACGGTATAATAAATACTTGAACGGAAATTGAAATTATGTAGAATAGTAGACGAAAGTATGTAGAATATGGAAATAAATAACTTTTAATGATATTTACAGTATTTTCGATCTTATTAAAGAACGGATTTTATTTAAAAAATAGTTCTCGTACTTGAAAACCGCTGGATACATAATCATAGAAATGAAAAGTTTTACTATTAAAAATTTGCAATGATATGGGAAGATAGAGCTGCCAAAGCGTTTTATATATATATATATATATATATATATATATATATTTTTTTTTAAATTTCGCTTAAAAAGTACTGGTAAAAGTCTTCAGATTGTTGTTAGAGTTACAGTCTCAACAAATTATATAAATTGACATATATTTGTAGATTTATTTCTAATGAGGCTACATTAAATATACTAGGGTAGTCCCAGAAGTACCCAACCCAACAAAGAAAACACAAACATTTTGGAAAGAAATATATTTATTTTTCAACATAATCTCCTTTCAGCTCTATACACTTTCCCCAGCGATGTTCAATAAGTTCGATACCCTTTTTATAATAAGAACTGTCTTGCTCCTTCAAATAGTCATTAACTGCCGACATCATTTATTCATCGTTGGAAACTCTTTGACAACTGAGCCATTTTTTCAAGTTTGGAAACAGAAATCATCCGAGAAGGCTAAATCTGGTGAATAGGGTGCATAAGGTAGCAATTCAAACTTTAATTTATTAATTTTGGCCATTGCGATAACGGATTTGTGAGCTGGTGCATTGTCTTGATGAAACAACACTTTCTTCTTAGCCAAATGCGGCTGTTTTTGATTGATTTCTTCGCTCAAATGCTGCAATAAGTTCGCATAATACTCGCCGTTGATAGTGTTTCTCTTCTCAAGACAGTCAATGAAAATTATTCCACGAGCGTCCCAAAAAACCGATGCCATGACCTAGTCTGCAGATGAAACGGTCTTTGCCTTCTTTGGAACCGGTTCTCCCTTTCGAGTCCATTGTTTTGATTCTTCTTTTATCTCGGGTGTGAAGTTATAGATCGACGTTTCATCCGTGGTTATGAAATGGGAAATGGGAAATCCTGCTTTGTTGCTGTGAATCTAAGCTAAACACTCAATTGAAGCATCTTCGCGACACTGTTTTTGCTCGATTGTGAGCAAAAGCGGCACCCCTCTAGCATACAGCTTTCTCATGTCCAAATTTTCAGATAATATGCGATGTACCGCAATTTTTGAAATGCCTACTATGATCATCCAGTACCGCTTTGTGGATTTTCTTCACCATTGCTGGTGAGTTGTCACCTCATTTGGTCGACCACTATGATGCTCGTTTTGGCAGCTCGTACGGCCTCGTTTAAACTCTGCTACCCAATATTCACTGTTGTAAACGAAGGAGCAGACTCACCCAGAGTAGAATCCAGTTCAGCTTTTATATCGGTTGAGCTAAGGCCTTTCAAATAAAAGTATTGTATCATGTAACGATGACCAATTTTTTCCATTTTTGCAAATTCACTGAAAACGTTCACTATTAATGGTGCCAAACAAATACTAAACAACGTGGCGGCTTCAAACTTGAAATCTATGCTTTTATAGATTGTGTAATTTCTAATACAGTGATACTTTTCAAACAACTAACGCTGTCTCTAGATCAGGCCGGGTACTTATGGGACCACCCTCGCACCAATGTTTTTCAACTTTTTGGTGGAAATTTTCGTTAGTCCCGAAATAAACTATATAAAAATTAGAGGTAGGTATCTGTCTTTGACAAATTAAGTGTTCAAAAATGACTTCTATTTTGTTAAATTGCAAGATATATATTTGTGTCTCGATTCCAGTACAAATAAAATGATTCGAAGATTTTTCGATTTCTTTTTAAAATAAAGCCGCTATATTTGTAATTAGTGTTGTTATTCTTCACACGTATCTAAAAATTTTAAAGTTCTTAAATTGTTTTCTTCAAAAAGATCGATTTTAAAAATGTTTGAAAATTCTTAAGCTAATATTGCAAATGTTTTGAATAGAATGTTTCTTTTTTTAGCGGTAAATCATAACCTAGTGTCAATTTCCAAAAAAACTTACATGCCACGAAACAAAACTACATGTTACTTAACTTTTTAATATTATATTCGACTTAATTTTTAATTTATTTCATTCAATTATTGTAAACTCGATTTTAATTTCTATTATAGAATAATATTTATTAATAATGAAAAATATGTTAGCGATATATGTAGGTATTGGCAAAGGTTCCCATTAATTGCTTTTAATGATTACAATTATTACTTTAATTACTTTAATTTTAGCTTTATTATGTTGAAAAACAGTTCCTTTCTTTTTGACCAAAACTGACCATATTTCTTTGATTGATAGGTTCAAATTTATCAATCGTCTATAATTTATAAAAAATAAAACTTTGTTTTTATCATTGACGCGTGTTATAAATCCAGATTTGCAAATACTGACGTTGATTCAACAAAATGTAGAGTTATTTTCTTTCTTATAGTATTACCATAATAAATCCAATTTTCAATTCTTAAGTTATTCTGTTCGTATCTCTTCATTTCCATTATCTTCTGCAATAAATTTTGAATTAATTTAAATTGAGCATTATTCTCTCTCAATGTACAGGTATGTATATCAAATTTTCCACTAGAGTCCCCAATTAATTGTTTTGTTTTAGACGTGTTTATCTTTACATATTTTACTTGTAACTATTTTAGCGTAAATTAATATATGCTTGTTATTGATAATTATCTTCATTCCTCCAATTGATTTCGTAAAGTTGTCAATACAAGTATTAAGCAATAGAAGAGATAGACACTCTTGACTTGACATAAGAAACATTTTATTCCGACAAGCCTTTAATAATTCTCAACAAGCAATTGTTAAGCCTTATTCAGTGAACACATTAACTAAGTTCCACTTAATCAATACATGTGGATCTCTGTTAGCATATCGTTACGTTTTATGAGAAAAATAACATGAAGTTTCAGTCTAACTAGAACACCACAGTAAATAGAAAAGATAGCTAATTAACGATGAACAAACAAGTTTCCGGACATATGAAAAAGTAAAAGCAGATAACAGTGAAAAGGTAAACAATAAGGTTTACCTTAAAACTGTATTTAACTAAACTAATTTAAAAAAAGCTAAAGCTTGAAATAAATTAGAGAAACATATGTTTAAAAACACAAAACAATGCAAAGATTGCAATAAAATAATAAAGTTACACTGATTAATTATACAAAGAATAGTTCAAAAAACTAACGTGTCGAACGATTCGTGAAAATGTTGACCGGAACCAAGGCTCTACACATACGGGGAAGCAGCAAAATGTCAACTTGCCAATTTTCAAAATATTGTAGTGACATTTAAAGAAACAGGTTTACGAAATGTAAGTACCGTAATCAACCAGAAATTGACCAATAACAGTACAGAAAAAAACAAGCAAAGCCTAAGAAATAAATAAAAGTTTATAATCAAAGAAATTTTTACAACATTAAAAATAATGCCAACAAGGTTAGTTTCGAAAAGTACTTTACAATAGTATTTGCTTTATGTAGCCCCTATAAAAGTAATAATTGTAATCATTAAAAGCAATTAATGGGAACCTTTGCCAATACCTATATCGCTAACATATTTTTCATTATTAATAAATATTATTCTATAATAGAAATTAAAATCGAGTTTACAATAATTGAATGAAATAAATTAAAAATTAAGTCGAATATAATATTAAAAAGTTAAGTAATCTGTAGGTATGTTTCGTGGCATGTAAGTTTTTTTGGAAATTGACACTAGGTTATGATTTACCACTAAAAAAAGAAACATTCTATTCTAAACATTTGCAATATTAGCTTAAGAATTTTCAAACATTTTTAAAATCGATCTATTTGAAGAAAACAATTTAAGAACTTTAAAATTTTTAGATACGTGTGAAGAATAACAACACTAATTACAAATATAGCGGCTTTATTTTAAAAAGAAATCGAAAATTCTTCGAATCAATTTATTTGTACTGGAATCGAGACACAAATATATATCTTGCAATTTAACAAAATAGAAGTCATTTTTGAATACTTAATTTGTCGAAGACAGATACCTACCTCTAAGTTTTATATAGTTTATTTCGTGACTAACGAAAATTTCCACCAAAAAGTTGAAAAACATTGGTGCGAGGGTGGTCCCATAAGTACCCGGCCTGATCTAGAGACAGCGTTAGTTGTTTGAAAAGTATCACTGTATTAGAAAGTACACAATCTATAAACCATAGGTTTCAAGTTTGAAGACGCCACGTTGTTTAGTATTTGTTTGGCACCATTAATAGTGAACGTTTTCAGTGAATTTGTAAAAATGGAAAAAATTGGTCATCGTTACGTGATACAATACTTTTATTTGAAAGGCCTTAGCTCAACCGATATAAAAGCTGAACTGGATTCTACTCTGGGTGAGTCTGCTCCTTCGTTTACAATAGTGAATATTGGGTAGCAGAGTTTAAACGAGGCCGTACGAGCTGCCAAAACGAGCATCATAGTGGTCGACCAAATGAGGTGACAACTCACCAGCAATGGTGAAGAAAATCCACAAAGCGGTACTGGATGATCATCGACTGAAAGTGCGCATTATTGCAGCATTTGAGCGAAGAAATCAATTAAAAACAGCCGCATTTGGCTAAGAAGAAAGTGTTATTTCATCAAGACAATGCACCAGCTCACAAATCCGTTATCGCAATGGCCAAAATTAATGAATTAAAGTTTGAATTGCTACCTTATGCACCCTATTAACCAGATTTAGCCTCCTCGGATGATTTCTGTTCCCAAACTTGAAAAAATGGCTCAGTGGTCAAGGAGTTTCCAACGATGAAGAAATGACGTCGGCAGTTAATGGCTATTTTAAGGAGCAAGACAGTTCTTATTATAAAAAGGATATCGAACTTATTGAACATCGCTGGGAAAAGTGTATAGAGCTGAAAGGAGATTATGTTGAAAAATAAATATATTTCTTTCCAAAATGTTTGTGTTTTCTTTGTTGGGTTGGGTACTTCTGGGACTACCCTAGTATATTTAATATAGCCTCATTAGAAATAAATCTACAAATATATGTCAATTTATATAATTTGTTGAGACTGTAACTCTAACAACAATCTGAAGACTTTTACCAGTACTTTTTAAGCGAAATTTAAAAAATATAAACTTTATCCATAACTTTATCTCAACTCATATATCAATATAAATATAAGTACGCTATAAAATTGTAAAAGTAGCGATACTATTAATTGTAAGATTAAGAACACATGCAATTCAAAAATCGTCTTATTTTTAGTTAGATATACAAACAAATGACTAAGTTGTTTTCAATTTACAAATTTCTCACATCTAATTTTAATGCCATGTGAACTACTTAGTAACAACTATGTTACTTATTATATTAAATAGGTAAGGAGTAAAAGGAGAGAAAATATTATTTGGCAAAATTGTTTATCGAATTGAAAAAATTCTTACCGTATACTCGAAAAACAAGTTTTATTGAATATTATCTATCTTTAATATTGACCAACATACTTCGGTTACTTTTACGAAACAAAATGTTATATCCTTTTAATACCCCCAATAAACATTTATTAGAATTAGTGAAATTTTAGTTTTATGATTGATAACCATGGATTAAATGCTTAAATAATTTCTTTTTATTTTAGGAATACTCACTTAAATTCTATTTTTCTTTTCTTTTTAAATCATTGAAATTAAATTTGGTTATTATCTAATACAAATGTGATTTATAAAAAAGGAATTCACCACTATGTATATATACAACTGGAAACAACCACATACATCAGAACTATTACGATTCGATAAAATGATCACTTCTAAAATAGTTATAGGGCTTGTGGCCCTTTTTGGTACTGCAATTGCTCAATATGACACGAATATGTGGGGCAATAGAAATACCATTGTTCATTTATTCGAATGGAAATTCTCAGATGTTGCAGACGAATGTGAAAGATTTCTTCAATATAATGGGTATGGTGGTGTTCAGGTATGTATATAAAAGTATTCTATATAATTAATGATTCTAACGCAAGTTAATTTAGTTGTCTCCAGTAAGTGAGAACGCAATAGTCACTTCTCCTTTTAGACCATGGTGGGAAAGATATCAACCAATAAGTTACAATATTGCAACAAGATCTGGCAATGAAGCTGAATTTTCTGATATGGTACGAAGATGTAATAACGTTGGAGTTAGGTACGTGAACTTACTTTAAATGAAACTTGGTGGGTTTATAGACTGATGTAGTGCAAACGGTAACGTTTTTAGCTGGCCAATCACACGTTTTCGGGGGGACGGGGGGTGGAGTACTCTATCGGTAATACAACCTTTCGTTATTTGCTTCAATATCTCCAAAACGAAAAGACATATCAGAAAAAAGTTAGGATAAATATTTCACTCTTTTAATAGTACTAAAGATAATGTCAATAGTTTTCTCTTCATAATTATTGTTTACCAGCAACAACTCCCATCCCTCATATTTATTTCAAGTTTGAAAAGTTTTATTTGCTAAGAAAATACAAGAAGATATGCACAATTTATTCATATATGTTAAACATGCTAGAGAATAACTCAATTTATAGAAAAAAAACAATTAAAAAATTGTGTATTTACGTATTAAATGTACACTGTGTATAAGTAATAACCTTTATTTAGTTTCAACGATACAACATAAAGAACAATAGATAATATAAATCTGGATGCAAAGCACGGAATTGAAACAAAAAAAGAAAGGGTGAGGATTCAAATGTTCCTGGTCTACCACGTAAACCTTTATCAAAACTAAAATTGACGGTTGAACAAAGGAATACCTAATTCTGACACTTACAATTAACCAATAATTCTGCACTGTATGTACAATGATAGCGAAAACAATATTGCTTGACAATTACAATACCAGTGATATAAAATCCTACTCCCTGTTATATAACAGCACTGTATTTGAAAAAGAGATCAAAGACCAGATGAAAAAACGAAAATAGATAGATTGTCGCATGTGAAAAAATCCTAATGTAAGTAATTTGCTTTTCACATAAGTGACAATAAGTATCTAAATATTTTCGTTATTTCACCCGATCTTCGATCTCTTTTTCAAATACAGTGCTGTTATATAATAGCGACTAGGATTATGTATCACTGGTATTGTAATTCTCAAGCAATATTCATTGTACATACATTGCTGAATTAGTGGTTAATTGTAAGTGTTTAGACGTTTAGGTATTCTTTTCTTCAACCGTCAATTTTACTTTTGATGAAGGTTTACGTGGTAGGCTAGGAACATCTGAATCCTCACCTTTCCATTTTTGTTTCAATTCGGTGCTTTGCACCCAGATTTATGTATATCATCTATTGCTCTTTATCTTGTATCGTTGAAACTAAATAAAGATTATTACTTATACACAGTGTACATCAAATATGTACGTATGTAGGTACGCAATTTTTTGTTGTTCTTTTTTTCTATAAATTGAGTTATTTTCTGGCATATTTAATATATATGAATAAATTGTGTATAACTTCCTGTATTTTCTTAGCAAATAAAACTTTTCAAATTTGAAATAAATATGGGGAGGTGTGGGTTGTTGCTGGTAAACAATAATTGTAAAAAGAAAACTATTGCCACTATCGTGAATAATATCATATCTCCCTCTCTCGACCAATACATAAATGTATTGACCGACAAAGTAAGAACGCTTCTATCTTACAGATCGGAGACTATGTTTCCAGTGTATAATAGACAGAAACTTACATCTAGGCTTTATGCCAATTAAAGAATGTTAAAAAGGAATCATTCTATTATTAATAACACCCTATCAACTACATATGTTTCACCGATATCACGGATCGTCAGGTTGATTTGTGTTATTAATGAACGATTCCTTCAGAGTGTATTATCATATCTTTCGATACAGAAAATAATGAATAATATCATATCTCCCTCTCTCGACCAATACATAAATGTATTGACCGATAAAGCAAGAACGCTTCTATCTTACAGATCGGAGACTATGTTTCCAGTGTATAATAGACAGAAACTTACATCTAGGCTTTATGCCAATTAAAGAATGTTAAAAAGGAATCATTCTATTATTAATAACACCCTATCAACTACATATGTTTCACCGATATCACGGATCGTCAGGTTGATTTGTGTTATTAATGAACGATTCCTTCAGAGTGTATTATCATATCTTTCGATACAGAAAATAATGAATAATATCATTGCCACTACCCTTTAGTACTATGAAAACAGTGAAATATTTATCCTAACTTTTTTCTGATGTATCTTACAGTTTTTGAGATATTAAAGCAAATAGCGAAGGATTGTGTTGCCGATAGAGCGCTCCGCCCCCAAAAATGGGCGACTAGGCAGCTTAAAAAGTTACCATTGTTCTTACACCACATTAGTCTATAAACCTACCAAATTTTATTTAAATCGGTGAGAGACATTTGCTCGTGTTCCCTTGTTAGTTTTAAATTACATTTATTCTACTTAGTCAAACGACTAAACCAAAAAATATTTCTTCGATTTTTGGCATTAAAAATTATGGTTACATTCATGTAATTCGACTTTTCTTTTTTTAAAAACTATGTTATTTAATATAAATTGCGTTCTTTATAGAACATATATCGATATAATTCTGAATCATATGACCGGAAACTGGGGCACAATATATGGTACAGGTGGTAGTGTAGCCTACAGTAATAGTAAATCTTACCCAGCAGTTCCATATGGTTCCAACGATTTCAATGCTGACTGTTCCATTAACAATTATAATGACGCCATAAATGTAAGAAACTGTGAACTAGTTGGCTTACGAGATCTTAACCAGGTAAACTTGAATCCTATTTATTAAGAAGCAAAAATGTTAATGATGTTTGCGAATAATTTAATAGGGATCTGAATATGTTCGTGAACAACTAGTCAATTTTATGAACAAACTTATCAATTTGGGCGTTGCTGGATTCAGAGTTGATGCTGCTAAACACATGTGGCCTGGAGATTTACAAATTATTTATAATAGATTGAACAATTTGAACACAGACCATGGCTTTGCATCTGGTTCAAGACCGTATATCTTTCAAGAAGTCATCGACTTAGGTGAGTAAAAGAAAATTCATAAAGATGAACGCAAATAAAATGTAAGAGAATATTACAGAATTCTGCAATAGTTACCCAACTATTCAACGTTACTAAATGCATTTCCCGAAATTTATTTTATTTTTTTTATTAATCTCGCAGTTAACGTATTTAAATTTAACTCATACAATTATAATTTAATGAAAAGTGCTATTCGGAAAATTCGGAAAGCTTCAATGCACTAAAACAAACGATGTTGAAATTAAATTATATCATTTTGTAACATTCTGTTTCGAAACTGAAAAGTTTGAGTTCAAGGAATAATTATGAGGCATTTGGGGAAGTGAATAAAGTAAAACCTCGCTTGATCCAATTTATAATAATAAAGCACCATAAAACAGCCTTTTGCGATATAATCTACGGCAATTATCCTACGAGATGATGTCTCCCTGTTGAGATTGCCATTTAGATTCAAGAACATGTGGTGAATAATAATAATATTTATTAAATTGCCCAACAAAAAATTTCAAGACGAACGATAAATAAAATAATAATGATAATACTAATAATAATAACTTTATCATATAGAGCAACAATAAAATATATAAAAAGCAATTGAACATACAACATGATTAACAATATAGTAAAAACGAACAAAAAATCAAGTAGTTTGCCTAATTTTAACATGTTATCAATGATAAATATAAAAAATATGCAAAAAAGAAAAATTAAAATCAACCAAATAAGCGCAATACTAAATGAGAAAAAATATATCAACAAAACACTATTTTATATTCTGGTAACTTATAATAAAAGGAACAATTTGTTGTTCATATCTAAACACATGTACGCCCTTAAAATCTCAGCCTTAGTTGTCGTCTTCCATTCTTCTTCAGTAAGAAAGGTTAGTGCTTACTATAATTTTTCGCTATATGTTATGATGAAATGGTGATTTGAGAAAAAAATTAGTTCTAGCTCTTGCATACTACAAATATTAAAGTGTCTTGTATGACGTATAGGCACATGAACATCACTCTGAGAAGCCAAAGAATAACAGACAATTATAAAAGATTATGAAAAAATTTTGTACCAACTAGTTCACGCCTGTGGAACGAACTTTGAAAATTATGACAATCCAACAGACTAATGTAATCAGTTCCAGGATTCGGATAAATACCAGTAGTTTTGAAAGACAAGTATTTCAGAAACTTCATCTGTATCCGTTCAACTGCCAGATATTGATGCCCGTAATAAGGAGACCAGACTAGAGCAGCAAATTCCAATTTGGAACGAATAATAATACAAAGTTTTGGTCGTGCTGATGTTAACGAAATTACGCTCAGATCTTATAAGGATCCCTAGAGATGCTGAAAGGTCGATAGAAGCTATATGTTTCAAAACATTAAGTCTTGAATTGAAGAGTATGCCCAAATTTGCCATTTTTTCCCTTCTTGTAAGGTTCTCAGAACTAACCATATAACTATAAACAACAGATAACCCATTACAAAAAATAAAATGTTAGTCCCTTTGATAGCGGTTCAAAAGTCTCTCAAAAATTACAAGCGTTTGGCTCTTTGATCTGCACCCAATTTCAAGTTGGTGTGCGCTATTATTTCCATGCTACCAATGCTAATCCGATATGCCATTTGGCTCATGGGAATTCGCACATTTTCTTGAATCATGAATCATTGCGCTGAGTGTTCTACGACGACTTGTTATGTTTACGTCTATAGATTAGTCCAAGATAGCGAGTAATTATTGAACTGTTTATGCAATCTATGCAGAATTTCACTTGCTTTCACATGTTCATTAGATTTAGTAATAATACCTTGAGCTATGATAGTAGATACTTGTTTTTCACTAATGCTAATTACTACTGATCTGATTTTTACCATTTATTTTTGGCTTCATCTTGGTTTCCGCAGTCTTCTGTTGCCGATACTTCGTTTTTATGCATGATATTTTAAGATTTCTATTCATTCACCGATATATATATATATATATATATATATATATATATATATATATATATATATATTCTGCCAACGGGACTAGCAAATTTTGGTAGAATATATATGTGTATATAAGATTTTATATACTCCACTGTAAACGTAAAGCTCCATTCAATCGTGATAAACAACACCTCATATACCTATAAGCCTATATAAACCTATGCACAACAAACACCAGTTTCAGTGCAGCAACGACAGCAATAGCAGTAGTTAAACCCTGTGAATGTCCCATGCAAACGAAGCCCCGAAACGGCCGCAGCAAAAGTACGTATGAAAGTGATTTTAGCCCGGAAGTCAAAATGAACTGACCTCCTTCCTAATAATTCCTCTTCTTTAATTTAAAGCGAAACTTTGTGATGGTTCTTGGTCCTTTTTATGAAAAAATTGCTTTTAATGCGAAACTTAAATTTCTTGAGTATTTTTATCATTAAAATCAAGAATGCAAAGTAGTGCTGTATAGTAAGAGACAGATGCTCATCAGTTATGGTAATAGACCGCTGCATAAATTTGATTTTCTTTTCACTTTCTACAAATTGAGATTTCCAGAATTTCTTTTTCTTGTTAGTCTTAGGTTTCCTATTATTACGATAAATTTATGTACTTCGGAAACTCCCTGAATTTCGCTTTTTCGATTTCGCTTATTTTTAAACAAATATTGTAAAGGTATTCACCTTTTTATATTTGTTTATATTCAATTTTATTAACGAAAATTACTACTGCTTAAAAATTATAATTTTAACCGCTTTATGCATGTAATGCAGGAATTTTTTAAAAAATTTTTGTTCTACACTCGGAACTCGAATCCGCTATCTCATTCTGTTTGGGAATGCGCCATCACCATTATACCACGGAGACAATCAATTCGAGTCTCTCTAATGTGCCATAAATGGTGTTATGGAAACAATTATTAGATGAAAATCCAGGATAGATTATTAATTGCATATAATTGTGCACTTTTACGATGTTAAACTGAAAATTTCAAATTTTAGCCGATTTATACATCGTATATGAAGGGTGTCACCAAATTAACGCAAAATTTGAATTAAATAGAAAATACAGTTTTTAGTCTTTTGATTGTTATTTTTTTATTAAATCATAAAGTACATAGGATAGGGTTATTTATGGAATAGCACATCGGGCAAATGGTCTCCACGGCTTTGCAAGCACATACTCATCCGTTTGTCGAAATTTTCTATGACCATTATGCATAAATGTGGCTGAATTTCGTTGATGCAACGTTGCATCTCCTTTAATGCACGGGTGGTTGTGGGCATGTTAACATAGACCTGTGATTTCAAATAACCCCATAAAAATAAATCTAATGGTGTTAAATTACACGATCTAGGGTGCCAATTCTGATCACTGAAACGAGAGATTACACGACCTGGAAATGTCTCATGCAGTAATTGAATTGTTTCACTGGCTGTATGGCATGTGGTACTTGTTGTAACCACATATTGGCCACATCAATATCATCCAATTTAGGTAGAAAGAACTGTGTTATCATGTCGCGATATCGAGCACCAGTAACAGTCACTGCTTGATCAGCTTCATTTTCAAAAAAGTGTTGTCCAATTATGCCTCCATCCCAAAATCCACACCAAACAGTGACACGTTGTGGATGCATTTGTTTTTCAACAAGCACATGTGGGTTCTCAGAACGCCAAAAGCGGCAATTTTGACGATTAACAAAGCCATCAAGGTAAAAATGTGCTTCATCGCTTACGATGATTTTGCTAGAAAAATCAGCATCCATTTGTTGATATTCAATAATCAACGAACTCTCTTCGCTGCGCATGGTCATTAGGCTTCAGTTGTTGTGTTAATTGAATTTTGTAAGTATGAAGACACAGATCTTTGGTGAGTATACGCTGTAGAAAGTTTCTTGAAATTTGTAATTCTTGTCCACGACGCCGAATTGAGGTTCCTGGATTGTCACCGATACTCTCATGCACTGCTTCGATATTGGCATTTAAAAGACTTGTTTTTGAACGACCAATGTGTTTGGCGTCTCCAACGGATCCAGTCTCCCTGAATTTTTCAATTTTTTCACAGTTGACGAAGTTAAAACACTATTCCGACCATATTTTCTATGAAATTTTCGAACTGCTGCCGCCAAGCTTTCATTATTTTTGAAATATTGTTCAATAACGAAGACACGTTGTTCTATCGTGTAACGCTCCATTTTTATTAACCCTAAACTGTTAGCTGTCGAATTGTTTGTTTTTTAGGGTTGCCAACACTTTACTGCACAAATGACGACAAATTCAAATCTTGCGTTAATTTTGGGGCATCCATTATAATGCAGAAATTATAATGAGGGTTCCAGTCCCGCGCGGAGAGCAGAAATTTTTACAAAACATTCTGTTCTCTCGCATATACATATATTTATAGTTTATGTATACATTGTCCAAAATAATGTTAAAGCTTGAACGTAGATTTTGTAGTATCATTTATGAACATATACATACATGGAAGTAAATAACTCTTGCTATGCGAAAGCTAATATATGCATGTATGTACATGGATATTACAATATGTAATATAAAACTAGATACAGTATAAATATTGCAGAATTATACCAAATAAATTCAATAGAAGCGTAAATCAATTACCCGTAATTCACAACACACAAATTATTAACTTTCATAGGAACTTTTAAATACATTACACATTGTTTTAGGAGGTGAAGCGATATCGGCTTCCGAATATACCCATCTTGGTGCAGTTACTGAGTTTAAATACAGTGCCGAAATTGGAAGGGTTTTTAGAGGTTACGATAGATTGACATGGTTATCAAATTGGGGTACAGGTTGGGGCTTTATGGATAGTCAATATGCGTTCGTCTTCGTAGACAACCACGACAACCAAAGAGGACATGGTGCCGGTGGCGATAACATTTTAACCTACAAGCAAGCGAAACAATACAAAATGGCAATAGCCTTTATGTTAGCCCATCCGTATGGTTCAACTAGAGTTATGTCCAGTTTTGACTTCACTGACACTGAAGCAGGTACTAAAAAATTTCTTAATTTATATTATTATGTTTCCAACTTTTACGTTAAATAATGCTATTTCAGGTCCACCAGCAGACGGTAATGGAAACCTTATTTCGCCTGGAATTAATGCCGATGGTACATGTTCTAATGGTTGGGTATGTGAACACAGATGGCGCCAAATTTATAATATGGTAGGTTTTAAAAACGCCGTGAGAGGTACCGATATAACCAACTGGTGGTCGAATGGAGATCAACAAATAGCTTTTTGCCGAGGAAACAGTGGATTTATTGCTTTCACGAATGGCGGTAATATTAATCAAAACATGAACACATGCTTACCTGCTGGTACATATTGCGATGTAATTAGTGGTGATGTAAGCAATGGTTCGTGTACTGGTAAAACGGTGACTGTGGATTCAAGTGGTAATGGGTACATTGAACTTGGCGAGGGTGAATTAGACGGTGTTCTTGCTATTCACGTTGATGCTAGATTATAAATCAATTTGTGCAAGAAATAAAGATCTTTCATGTTGAACAGTGTTTTCTTAAAACCTAACGTTATTAAACAAACTGCACCATCACCAGAAATTTCGAAATAACTTTCACCAAGATAACTTTGACGGAACCTATTGTTGATTAACTTAATCACTTAAGGTTGGTATATAACACCTTTCCACATTAGTTTTCTTATTCTGTATACGTATTTTGACAACTAAGTTATCTGTACCATCGAAAGCCAAAACGCACACCGTGTGACACACTATTGGCTTTCGACGGTACAGATCGTGTACGGATATTGTTTCGTGCAAATGTTTGCCGTAGTTTTCCAGATGCGACACTGTTTAATTATCTGCTGATGATGAATTGTCGAAATACGTATACAGAATACGAAAATTAATGTGGAAAGGGGCTATATATCAACCTTAAGTGATTAAACTCTCATCAACATTAAAAAATATTGCTGCAAGTTTTATTATTGAAAACGAAAATTGCATAACATGGCCTTAAGTGTTCAATGTAAAAGAATTTAAGTTTTTAAAACAATGTCGACTATATGGTATGCGTTCATATGAGTGCATTTCTTTAATCAAGCGAGAAGATTTTGCGCGAAACTTTGAAATGCCTTTGAAAAAGTTTGGCAATTTTATATTTAAATTCTGGCTTTTAGTTCTGCAATTGTTGATAACTAAATACTGTACATCTTACTTTTGAGGGATATGTCATTGAAGTGTGATATTGCCGAAATTCTTCCTTCATCCATTGCTATTAAAAATCTTTCTTTCAACATTAATCACTTGTTTATTACTTGTTTATTACCATTTTTATTTTATGCAGTTTAAGACCCTAATTTATTTACTTTCCTTAACCGAATTTACATTTTAATCTTGCAGTTAATAAAGTCTTTCACTCCATTTACTAGATCTCTCCCAATTCGCTATTATTACGACATTTTTCCCAATTCTTTCTTTTTCAAGTGTCTCTAACCGAATTTTCATAGTTTAATTTAGTTTTATTCATCTCTGGATTCCTTACGCAGCTTCTATTTTTCTGGTCTTGTATGGGACCACACCCTACGACGTTTACACTTTGAGTCACTGACATTGTCGAAGGCTTGCCTCTCGGCTTTCGTATGAGACACCTGCTTCACCAATAAAATCACCTACTTTACCTATAAGTATGCTAAACAAAATATTTTTGAGAAAATTAGTATTATCGTGATATAGTAATGTTTAAACTATAGAAATTGTTTGTTTTATAATAATATTTTTATAGGAAAGTTTTTTAATTCGTGTTTCCATATGTAAACTGAACGTATTTGCATATGCATATGTACATACAATAGAATGTAACATACACATTTACTAGTATTTCGAATTGTTATCTCTATTTCGTGCATTCACTGCTTTAAACTACTTCGCGCCTCAAAAACTTCGAGGTCACAGCATGTTATCAAAATTGTCATGTTGTTTTTCGTGTTTCGTTTTAGGGGAAAATGAGAGACGAGTTATATACGCACATTTCACTACTACTAAAAACTAATTAGTTTTATTTTCTATAACTTCCAGTAGTTCGATATGTTAGACCAAATTAACATATGTGCTTACTGCAGAGAGGCGAATAGTGAGCTATCTAGACAACTATAAACTTAAATACTTTTCTAAATCTCTTGTAATTTATGGTTCCTAGATTTAGTTCATTTTTGTGTATATTCTTCGACGTCAATTATTATTCTATATTACGCTACTGTCAAAGTATAAATGTACCTAGTAACGTGCGAACTTTGTGTGGCTAACAAAACGGGTATGTAGACAAATAAGTTGTTTAATTTTTGAAATTTGAAATTTTAAAAACGTTTTATTTATCTTTACTTATTTACGAAAAATAATAGTAATGTGTTAAAAAGGTTTAAAATCGAATTTTTATACAAAGATTAGTATTTTATTTAACGAATGTAATAAATAGATAAATAATCGAAATTAATGTAGTGTTATTTAATAACAAGCCCACTTAGAGATTTAGATTAAAAAAAATCAATTACCATCCATATATAGTAACAGTTGATATACATATATTTACTTTATTTTTTGCTTATAATTTCATTCATCGAAATGCAACATATATTTTCTAATAGGCGATTATAAAGGTTCAATAATGATAATCAGAAAAATAAGACCTTTATGGACTATTAAAACATTGGGCTCTCACAAAAAAATTAGGTTTTGTTCGTTTTCCTAAAGATCCTAGCTGGTAAGTCTTATAATGTACAGTATTGTGCAAATTAATGGAATCAAACACAATATAACTAAGAAAACCGTTTATTTGTCATATAATCACGATGAGATAGTATAAAATTATAAATTACTAGTAATTTAATAAGAGATATGCCCTCCTTTGGCTGCGATGACAGCCTGAACTCTTTTCGGCATGGAATCTATTAATTTTTGAGAGTTTTCCTTTATTTTCTCGTCCCGAAACCACACCTGAATTATTGCTTCTATCAATTTTGTCTTCGTTGTACAGTCCATTTTATGTAACCCAGCCTTAAAATGGCCCACAGATTTTCAATTGGGTTTAAGTCTGGAGAATTGCCAGGCCAGTCGAAGAGAGTTATTCCTTTTTCCTTGAAATTTTTGACCATAACCTTCGATTTGTGGCATGGAGCTGCGTCCTGTTGGAAAATTGCACCTCCTTTTGCTCACATTTCTTTAGATCTTATCCCAAATACTTATCCAGTAGCTCTTTATATTTCTAGTTGTTCATCATGCCTTCTATAGGCACCAGCGATCCAGTCTCCATGTGCGAAAAACATCCCCAAAACATCTTCTTTACAGAATGTTTGACAGTCTGATCGATATGAGCTGCAGTGAGTTTTTCATCTCCACTTTTTCTCACGAATTTTGATCGCTACCCCTGCACCAAAAAATGGGAGTCGTCTGAGAACAACACCTTTCTCCAGTCTTCCTCATTCCATCCGGCATATTTCTTGGCCCAAATAAGCCTCTACTTCATCATTCGTTGAGTGAGGAGTTGCTTCTTCTGTGGTCGAATGGCTTTTCTTCCAGACTCTAAAAGTCTCCTACGAACTGTCGAGTCATGCACTTTCACTCCAGCGTCGGCTAAGTCTTTTTGTAGTTCAAAATTAGTTTTTCTTGGGTTCAGCTTGCTATTTCTGACCAAAAAAGTGACATCCCGGGGTGTCATCTTCCTCTTTCTCCCACATTTTCCCGCCCGTTTCAGTTCAACTATTCCGGTATTCTTTTTTGCTTTAGGATCTTACTTACTGCTCCTTGACTAACGCCACATTCCTGAGCAATATCTCTCTGTGTCATTGAAGTGTGCTCACTTAATGTCATAATCTTCTCACGTTTTCTGGGCGTGACATCCATATCGCGAACAACTGGCAAAAGCACAATATAAATAAAATTTTGAATTTCGAAAGAGCATATGTGAACAAACTCTCTAAAACACTCCGATAACTGTGTAATGTGTTCCCAGTGATATAGGTTATGTTGTGACCTAACAATGTTGCCACATGCAGAAAACTAAAAAAATAGTCATGATTCCATTAATTTGCACAATACATTACATAATATATTCTTACTAGAGTCAAATTATGGGTTGAATATAGTCAGTAAGATCTGATCAGAAAAGATCCAATACTCCTTACACTTTTCTTCCATATACTTTTAAATAATTTGAAGAATCAATGTTATATCTGAACCACAGAATCCTTTAGATCTGAATGGAATAAGCAATGAAGAAATAAGGGAGAGAAGCATTCGCTTTACATATCTTAAAATCGTACATATTCCAATAAAAACTTGATTTAGATTATCGTTTTTGTTCAAAGCAACATTTTTGTTTTCGAAGTTGGACTTTTTTATTTACATTTAATATATTAGTTGGTAATAATATTATATATATTGAGTTATGTGTCACGGTGATTGTCACTTCGACGCTGCAGTCGGCTTTGGGATACTATACAGGCATTCATACAAAAAAAATCTTCAATTTAACAATATTTAAAGGAAAAATATCCTTCACTGTCTTACTGATATGTGTATTTAAAATAGTGAATAATAATAACCTTAGACTGATGATTTAGATTTTGACACATCATCTGAATAAATAATTATTTTCAATATATATTTTCTTAATTGCAAGGAAATTAGTTTCTTTACTAGGGCTGGTGTGTTCATTTGCTTTCTGGGATTGA
The DNA here is from genome assembly GCA_031893035.1 of Dermolepida albohirtum. Lineage (NCBI taxonomy): Eukaryota > Metazoa > Arthropoda > Insecta > Coleoptera > Scarabaeidae > Dermolepida > Dermolepida albohirtum. The sequence goes on along the minus strand of JAVIWB010005724.1, from coordinate 631,875 downwards.
TGTTAAGTTGGTAGGTATAACAAATGACAACAACGAGCGGAAATAAAATAACTTGGCAATTCACGTTTGTTACGTAACTTAATATGTAACATTTCAGTACAATTGCAATTCAAAAACTTTTAATTAGTTTTACTTTTTCCATGAAGTAGTTTCTTTGTCGGTGCTTATAAACTCAATTGAACGCTTTTCATGATGTGTCAACCCCAAAGCGTCAGTCAAGATTAACATTTTTATCACGGTGAAGTTCACGAACGAATAACGTTTGGAAATTATTAAAAATTACAATCTCAATTCTGAGTCAGTCGGTGGTCGCAACTTTAAAAGAGCTTACTCCAATTTTCGGTCGAAATAATCGTCTCACCAGACAGGTTGTTCATGCTATAGTGGCTAAATTCGAGTCTAAATATTCACTACTGGATGTCCCTGTGCCAATGAGTCGAAGTACCGAAAATATCGCAGCCGTAAGTGCATCAATTCAAAATGAGCCAAATCAGTTGACTCCACGCCGTTCACAAGAATTGACAATTTTTCAAAATCTCAAGAACTGAAACTTCGCCAATTGGGCTCTCCTAAAGTTTGAAGAAAGTCTTGAATTTCATTGAACAATCATCTTCAGCGATGAAGCTCATTTTTGGTATAAAAGCTTTGTCAATAAGCAAAATATGCGTTATTGGACGATAACTAACCCACACGTTCTTCATGAGGCTTCATTATAACCACAAAAAGTGGCCGTGTGGTGTGACCGTTATGGTCAATGGAGTTCGCTATCGTGCCATCTTAGAAGACTATTTTTCGCCAGAATTGGATGGATTTGACATCAGTGATATGTGATACTAACAAGATGGCGCCACATGCCACTCAGCTGGTCAAACAATTGATCTATTGAAGGAAAAGTTCGATAACTGTGTAATCTAGAGAAATGATCCGGTCGAGTCGCCATCTCGCTGATGCGATTTAACGTCTTTGAATTTCTTTTTATGGGATTAGGTCAAGCCGTTCGTATATGCCAATTAGCCAACAGCATTAGAGGGGTTCAGAAACAACGACATGTATGAAAGAGTGGTAGAAAATTGGCTCCAAAGAATCGATCGCTGCAAATGTGCTCGCGGTGGTCAAATGAACGAGATCGAATTCCATACTTAAATGTAACATGTGTACTGCCCCTGAAATAAATTTCAGTCCAATATCTCAATTACTCTGTGTTTTATTTAAATACAAAATTGTCCTTATTAAAAAACCCGATACATATGCTGAGACAATTAACAAAATAAATATCCAACACATCTATATTTAGAGAAAACAAGTTTTACATAATTAAGCAAGAGTAAATAAAACGCACTAATTACTATAACTAAATAACCACTTCAATAGCATGTGCAAAGATAAATGAACAAACACTTGTATTTATACTTTTCGTGTACAATAATCGTTCATTAGATGATCGTGACAGATTGGTATTATTCCTTAGTAAAATTTTCCACTTATTAACATACGATTAAATGGACAATAGTAGTTAAACTTACGAATTATACATGTTTTCGCATTGTATGGGAAATTGAGCTTAGGAATAAACTCAGGTATACTGGCAATACAATCGCTTATTCTTAAAAAAGTAAATCAATTGTGGCTTTTTATATTCTAATATTTTTACTATATAGCGTTAATCATAATTAGATGGTTTATACAACGCTAACCAGTTTGTTTTAAAACCAAGTTTTAAACTAAATTGCCACTCCAATTTGGGATTATGTTTAGACCTTTTTATCTATGCCTAATTAATTTCATAATTACCAAATGTCAAAAGTTGCACTTAATTTCGAAGATTCAAATAACAGCCAAGTGTGAGGGCAGCAAAAAAAGGAACTATAGCCATGAATTGATTTAGATACAAGGGTACGGTATTCATACAAATAACGGCTTCGTTATGTACGTCTTAAAAGAAATTCTTGGTCTACGACGTTTATCATGTGCGGGAATTTTGTCGTTGCGTATGCGCTATGTGACGGGTAATTGACATAACTCTATTCATTACACTACGCCAAGTAGCGGGTGAGAAAATACTCATTGATGAACAACAATAAGATATATATATAAATAAAACAATGTAAAATAAAGTATCAAGGAAGTCATTCAGGAAATTATATTGTTTCGGACAACTTACTCGACGGTTAGCTACAACGGAATATTCTCATCTTGGAACAAGCACACTTTGACTGTGTTACAGACAGGTGGGGGCAGCAAGAAGAGACGGGGTTGTAAAGACGATCATACAAACTTACCAAACTGGAAGTAGGCGTTTCCGGCGCGGACCGAAAACCAGACGAAAGGTGGTTACACAAAATTACAATCAGGCATTCCTAACTTCGGACAGAAAGCCTTCTCATAAAATATGAATGCGTGCATTATCCTGATAAAAAGAGCACTCGTTTCTTTAGCCGATATAGTATTCGTCTGATACGTTTTACCTTTTTGTAGATAATCGATAAGAGTAATACAATATGACTGCAATTCCAAAAGGCAAAGCTATAATCTTTGTGGCAAGTGTATAATCTTTGCCTTCTTCAAAGCATCTGTGCTAACCTCAGAGATACTCCGATTGTTGCTTCATTTTGGGTGTATAATTGTGTACTCGGCTTCATCAACTATTATTCTGTAGCAAAATTCTTTCGACATATATCTTAGTTTCGCTAAATTGAGGAATGAAATGGGTGCTCGTTCGCATTTATGTCCATAGTTAATAGATGTGACCCATCTTGAACATAATTTTTTCATGCTGGATTTATTATGCAAATCGAAGCCACTGATTTATATGGAAGATGTAGAAGCTCTATTACTTCGCGTTATTTTATTTGACGGTTATCTAGCACCACATTATACATCTTTTAATCATTTATGAAGTACACACGCTTTTGAACGTCCACTACTTTGTTTAACAAATATACTGGTTCAGACGAGTTTGAACTCTTCTGATTGCAGTTAGTGAAGACTGGTTCCCATCCATTTTAGTTCTAATTTCGTTACTTGTTTTGTTTTTTAAAATTAAGAACATAATTAGCACTCCACTTTTTCCGTGTGTTGAAACAACCTAAAAATATTATCTATTCAAATAATAAGCGTCCTTACACTCGTCATAAACGCATATTTTGACAGTTATGCTGTGAGGAATTGCTAAGCTTAAAAACAAATAACTTTAAATACAATCAATGAAGATTGGTTCCCATTCATAGTTCTGATTTCGTAACTTGTTTTGTTTTTTAAAATTAAGGATTTAATCAGCATTCCACCTTTTTATGTTTCGAAACTGGCTAAAAATAGTCCGCTATCTATTCAAATAACAAGCGTCCTTACGATTGTCATAAACGCAAATTTTCAGTTATACTCTGAAGGATTACTAAGCTAAAACTTTTTTATTAGAACTTTACTGATCCGTGCTTGTATATGTATGTAAATATGTGTGTACATCATTGTACATACACGTTTAAACTATACGATGACGTCTACGTTGGCTCTTAAGAATACTATGCTAAAGTTATTATAAAATTCCAATTTACCCTATTTAAAATGTACCTAAAACTTGTATAGGTAATTAGTGTTAATCTTTGTTTTGCTTAGTGTATTTCTTTTAAAGAGAAATCAATTTTAACATAGTAACAATTCTCAGTTTACAATAATTGTCCATTCTCAACTGTATTAATCATTAACAATTAAATGTAGTTAACAATATCGCAACAAACACAAGTTCAATATCTATTTTTGGATAATTCCATATTCATTAGCTGTCTTTTCAATTATTTATGCAATAATCTAAACAAAAACCAAAGCTAGTCGTACAACTGTGTCTAATTAAACAATTCGCTACATTATTTTGTTATTTCCGTCTTAGTTCTATTAGTGTCATGTGTAAGTAAAATTTACAAATTAAAAACAAATACTGCTACCTAAATTTCATGCTTACACTCATCAATATGTATCTGCTACTAGTTTCACAATAATCTAACAAAGTAACGTTAATGTAGTCATATTTTAACTCTTTTTTAATGTGTGTATAAGTACTGTACAATAACTTTAATAGTTTATTGGTTATTATTTAATTGAATATTGAATGTAGTCTTGCCCATAAAACATTCTCATTACATAAACAATAGGTATATGTATGTATATGTATTAATGGAGATGCAAATTTTACCGAAAATGTGAAATCTGAATCATTCTTTCGGTAGAGATTCGAGATCCAATCCGAATTTCAAACTATATATTGGGTCATTACACTTATTGTCGATGCAATCAAATAGAGCTCGAGAATAAATAGTAAGGTATCGATAAACTCAACACTAAGAGTATCGGTCTATAACTATTATGAAAAATAAGTAAGCTTTGTAAGTTTTAGTAGGTGCAACGTAACTAAGAAAACATTTTTAATCCATACTTTTAAATCACTTACGCCAATATTCAGGGCGCCTTTGAACATACACGAGGGCCAAATGCAAAAGTTATGCAAAATAAACTAGCCGTGAAAGTTCTGTATACCAAATCGATTCAGCCCAATTTAAAGGTAAGCCAAAACGAGTACTTCCATGAAAATATAGATTTTTTTATGGAATTTGAGTGTATGCGATAGTCAAATGCAAAACATTTTGCATAATCATTTAACTACGAAAATGCTGTATGTCTAATCCTTTCCTCGCAATTTATAGGTAAGCCAAAAAGAATACTTCCGCAAAAATACAGATTTTTAATAAATTTGAACATGTACCACTGCTAAATGCTAAAGATTCTACAAAATCACCTAACTGTGAAAAAAATGAAGGTATGCCAAAAATGGCACCTTCAGAATTTGTCGAATAAAGAAGAAAGCTTCTTTATTATCCAGCAACCGCCTGTTTTGGTCAAAACAGGTGGTTGCAGCAGCCACACCCTACAGACGCAAATATTCGACTACATTACTGTAACTACCTATTTTGACTAAAACAGACGACAAAATATTCTGCAAAATCGTCTCATCGTTTGCCCAGTGGATTTCCAGCGGAAGCTTACTGGTAAAAAGAATACCTCCACAGAAATACAGGTTTTTATAGCGATTTTAGCTAATTTCCTTCTGTAAGTGGGAAAGACCAGTTTTATATGAACACCTTAGGTAATTGTCTGAATGTTCTGCTGATAGCAGATTTGTTCATTTCACCCACTTTTGCCACTTTTCCTTTGCTTATCCGTTCTACAAATTTTATGTGTATGCTTGAACTTGAACTTGTCTACTGATTTCAGATGGATAGCAATCCTTTGTACTATTTTTTCCTGTCGTTTTGCGGTTCATTAATGTTTTTCTCCGCATTATGTTTTATGTGTAAAACTACATTAAAACTGTCAATGAACAGTAGATACATCACCACACTCCGAAGACCAAAGAGCATTCTTAGTAGTGTACAAAATTTGGTGAACCAACTACAAGTAAGACAAGAAGATTCCGTTTTCTAGAAAAATAATCACTATTGCCTTTTGGGATTCTCGAGGAAACAACTTTTATTGGTTACTTGCAACAGATGAAGACAATAATAGGCTTTTTCGGCAATTAAAAATCGATATATAGAAGAGACGTTCGATTGCTAAAACGGTGGTCAGATCTTATAAACAGAAACTTTTAGAATGCTGAATACAATGTCTTAGTGAACAGTTTTATCAAAAGTAAAAATACATGGAATATCAAACCAAAACATGAAATAAATAATGAACTCAAAAATAGTAAAAATTAATCTTGCATTTCTATCTTTAGACAAGCTTTTAATGCTTCTCTTAATGTTTTTTTAGATATTTTTCTACAGCAACAATAATTCTCATTCTCTCTAACTGTATGGATCTATTAAATGTTTCTAATAATGAGGTATTTACTAGATTTTTACATCTTAGAAAATAGCTTAAGTAAAACTCTGGATTATTATGAAAGCAGTAGCATATACATATATACAAGCAAAAGCTTTTCTAGTGATTACTGAACTTACGCTCTATTTTAAAAGCAAATCTCTATCATATACGCATGAATTAATTTAAATTAAACAATACAATGATATTCATCGCGATTATCTAATCGCGATGAAATCGGAAGGTCGGTATGCGTATATAAGTCGCGATTGAAGCATATTTGCTATTGTTACAGATACTATATTTTGAAGAAATGTTCTCACAAGTGTTCGTTGGTCTTGTGGTGCTGTTCAGTGCTTGCGAAGCACAATGGGATACAAACATGTGGGGTAACAGAAATACAATTATTCATTTATTTGAATGGAAATTCTCAGATATCGCAGCTGAATGTGAAAGATTTCTTCAGCACAAGGGATACGGCGGTGTTCAGGTATATATATACACATATAACATAGGCACTTATATGTAATTAAATGTCAAAAATGTAAGAAATATATTGTAAATTGGAAACTTTCTTGACGTAGGTTTCACCAGTGAACGAAAATGCTGTCATTACCAATAGACCGTGGTGGGAAAGATATCAACCAGTTAGTTACAATATCATTAGCAGATCTGGTAATGAAGCAGACTTTCTTGATATGACTAGAAGATGCAATGCTGTAGGAATAAGGTAGGTCACATAGCAAAATCTTTTGCAAAGATGTTTTTATAAATGTCATTTTGGTAAGACCACAAAGGGAATGTTAAAAGGAATCATTCTATTATTAATAACACCCTATCAACTACATATGTTTCATCGAATACACGAATCGTCAGGTTGATTTGTGTTATTAATGAATAATTCCTTCAGAGTGTATTATCATATCTTTCGATACAGAAAATAATGAAAATATCACATCTCCCTCTCTCGACCAATACATAAATGTATTGACCGACAAAGCAAGAACGCTTCTATCTTACAGATCGGAGACTATGTTTCCAGTGTATAATAGACAGAAACTTACATCTCGGCTTTAGGCCGCACTCTGAAGGAATTATTCATTAATAACACAAATCAACCTGACGATTCGTGTATTCGATGAAACATATGTAGTTGATAGGGTGTTATTAATAATAGAATGATTCCTTTTAACATTCTTTAATTGGCATAAAGCCGAGATGTAAGTTTCTGTCTATTATACACTGGAAACATAGTCTCCGATCTGTAAGCTAGAAGCGTTCTTGCTTTGTCGGTCAATACATTTATGTATTGGTCGAGAGAGGGAGATGTGATATTTTCATTATTTTCTGTATCGAAAGATATGATAATACACTCTGAAGGAATTATTCATTAATAACACAAATCAACCTGACGATTCGTGTATTCGATGAAACATATGTAGTTGATAGGGTGTTATTAATAATAGAATGATTCCTTTTAACATTCTTTAATTGGCATAAAGCCGAGATGTAAGTTTCTGTCTATTATACACTGGAAACATAGTCTCCGATCTGTAAGATAGAAGCGTTCTTGCTTTGTCGGTCAATACATTTATGTATTGGTCGAGAGAGGGAGATGTGATATTTTCATTATTTTCTGTATCGAAAGATATGATAATACACTCTGAAGGAATTATTCATTAATAACACAAATCAACCTGACGATTCGTGTATTCGATGAAACATATGTAGTTGATAGGGTGTTATTAATAATAGAATGATTCCTTTTATCATTCTTTAATTGGCATAAAGCCGAGATGTAAGTTTCTGTCTATTATACACTGGAAACATAGTCTCCGATCTGTAAGATAGAAGCGTTCTTGCTTTGTCGGTCAATACATTTATGTATTGGTCGAGAGAGGGAGATGTGATATTTTCACAAAGGGAATGTTACTCCCAAATAAAATATGGAAAAAGCGAAGCTTCAACTTAAACAAATACTATTTTATGTTTACAGAATATATGTTGACGTAGTTTTTAATCACATGACTGGCCCGGGCACTCATATTGGTACTGGTGGTAACATGGGTTACGGCGATGATAGATACTATCCGGCAGTACCATACGGATCGGGTGATTTCAATTACCCTTGCGAAGTTAACGATTACAGCAATGCAATAAATGTTAGAAATTGTGAATTGGTTGGTCTCAGAGATCTAAATCAGGTAAGTATTTGAATTATATAATTATAAATTAATATATTTTTATATTATTATAGGGTATTGAACATGTTCGCCTCATGATAGTTAATTTCTTAAACAAACTCATCAGTCTAGGCGTTGCCGGTTTTAGGGTTGATGCTGCAAAACACATGTGGCCGGGAGACCTGCAAATAATTTATAACAGGCTCAACAACTTGAATACCGAGTTTGGTTTTGCATCAGGAACAAGGCCTTATATTTACCAAGAAGTTATTGATTTAGGTATCACAGTAATTATACGACATTTGTGTTTATAAATATTAACCAAATTATTTTAGGTGGAGAAGCTATCTCTTATTCCGAATATACTGGTCTTGGAGCAGTCACCGAATTCAAACATAGTGCTGAAATTGGTAGAGTTTTTAGACGCTATGACAAACTTACATGGTTGTCTAATTGGGGTACTGGTTGGGGCTTTATGGCTAGTCAATATGCCTTCGTCTTCGTAGACAACCATGACAACCAAAGAGGACACGGTGCTGGTGGCGCTAACATTTTAACATATAAACAATCGAAGGAATATAAAATGGCTATCGCTTTTATGTTAGCTCATCCTTACGGATCTACAAGAATTATGTCCAGTTTTGATTTTACTGATACTGACCAAGGTAATTATTAAACTGCTAAACTATTATATTGAAACAATATGTCCATTCATAAATAGAAGACTATATTAATAACTCTAGCAACCATTTATAATTTCAACGAAACAATTCTTCAAGTATTTACAAACTTTCTCCTCATGTTCATGCTTAGCTTTCACACTAAAACTATCATCATAGAGAATAATTTTGTTCGATACTAAAAAGTATATATTTACTAGGTCCACCGGCTGATAGTAATGGTAATATCATCTCTCCTGGAATTAACGCTGACGACACCTGCTCCAATGGCTGGGTTTGCGAACACAGGTGGCGACAAATTTATAATATGATTGGTTTCAAAAATGCTGTCAGAGGAACTGATTTAACGAACTGGTGGTCTAATGGTGATCAACAAATAGCTTTCTGCCGTGGAAATAATGGCTTTATCGCATTCACTAATTCGGGCGATTTTTCAAGAAATATATATACATGTTTGCCTAGTGGCACATACTGTGATATAATCAGTGGCAACTTGATTAATGGGCAATGTACTGGAAAATCAATCTCTGTCGACTCAAATGGTAACGCTTACATTCAACTCTTAGCCAGTGACTATGACGGTGTACTTGCTATCCACATTAATGCTCGCTTGTAATTTTTTAAAATTTAATAAAATATTATACAGATAATTGTTGTTTCACATCAATGTCATATTGCCTATCAAATTTGCTATGAAAATAATCAATTTTCGAAATGATTTGTAACAAATAAAATAAATAATTTTCCCTATTAAAAATATAAGTAAATACATGCTAATCAATAATATGTATCAATATTATGTTATTTCTAATCAGATTGCCTAAAATGCTTGAAAAAAGGTTTAAATGCCCGAGTAATTGTTTTTCAGGTTCATATATTATGCACAAATACAACTACTATAGAACATTTGTTTCAGAACTCTACTAGCTTCCATAATGATAATAATAATAGTAATAATAATAATAATTATTATTGGGATACCAAATGACATATTAAGCAAAAAGAAACAAAAAAAATATTTCACCTATAATCAAATGCAAAGAGCTTTGGAATCAAGAATTAGTAAGAACAGTATTGTGATGTCAGTAACATATAGTACAATAAAATCAATTTTTTATAATAGAAACTCTAGAAACAAGTCCATATATGTACGCCCAAAACTACACAAAAAGCAGTCATTATAACAACACTGTTTCGTGTTGGATAATAACACTAAAATATCAGCTGCATACAGTCCGAGCTCAAATCCATAGATGTATGGACTGTATGTATGGAAAAGTTTCCGGTGTTAGACCGAGCAAGCGTGAGATAATGTACACCATAATAACAACTTTATTCATCGAATAATATCTAATAGATATTAATATATAATATTAATCTATATATATATATAGTTAAATGTTACAATTCTAACATCATAAAAGTTTTAATGTAAATTTGCATAAACTCTTTTCAAAGTTCTGTTTAATAAATTATGCGATTACTCATTTTCTTAATTACGTATTTGATATGAATAAATTAATTTATTTTAGTAATTCTACTAAAATAATATTTTCAACAATTCTATGAAAATTGCTATTAAGCATAACAGTTTCTAAAAGCAAAATATAAACGTGTTTCACTTATTAAAAGCCTCTAAAACATAAAATTATAAAAATTACTTTATATCTTATGAAACATCTTAATTGAAAATCATATTTATACATTAACTTCTTAATAATTCAATAATCAACAAGATATTTATCATAAGAAGATTTTAAGTTCTTATTTTATTGATTTCGGTATCTAGAAATCAGATTTTTGATAACCAGACGTATGTGCTTTACTATTTTATCCTAATTTCGACTAGAGGTCTATATCCAAGCACACCACCATATATCGCAGGAACTACATATGTATATTACAATTATATTTTAATTTTTCTAATAACACAAGTTAATATTCCGAAGCAGAAACTTGGAACTGAAATTCGACAGGTCTATAGGTTAAATGTAAACAAAACATTTTTCCATTCAAGCAATTTGGGAGATTGAAATTTTCCATTTCCGTTAATTAATTCATAAGTTTCACACCTAAATAAATGTGTATGAATGTTATAAGCTGCAGTAAAAGTAATGATGTATTTTTGATTCTCATATATAATTTATTGATATAACAAAATTAGCCTGTTATATATTGGCCGTTTTTTTCGATAATTTTTGCAACTTTTCATAGTTCTCTGTTCATAAAGGACTTATTTTCGTCTGCGAGAAACTTTACACGATACGAATCACAGCCTCATCTTAGTCAAACGTTATACAATGTACGGAGTTGGCACTGGAAGTCGGATAGTGCAAGATTAGAAGAGTATGGTGGGTGTGATAGTACATTCCATACAAGATTAAGTAATTTTTGACGGACAATCAAACTTGTATTTAGCCGCTTTAGGATTAACCAGTTCTGGACACGTTTGAACGATAGGTTCGTTCAAATTGTTCAAGTGCCAACAGTCTACAATTTATTATATTATTTCGTTCCCCTAAAACACCTTTAAAATACCACCACACTGACAATGAGAGCATAACCTTCTTTTGCTTTACTTCGGATTGATACCAAGCACGTTTTTGCGCCACATTGTTGTAAACGATTCACTTCTTGTCACAAGTTGCCATCAGTGGTTTCTAAGGAGAATGGTTTTTCTCACGCTTAAGAAGCGTATCTTAGATGTTTATACATGAGGAACCCAAATATCGAAATTTCTGTCTGGCGTACCCAGCTCTTTCATATTGTGGTAACACCACACTTTAATTAATTGTTTCATTACTTGGCAGAAAATCTAAAAAATCTACCTTTGATGACGTCTGAGGCAAATCTTCAAGTCGGGAACAAGGCCATTTTCGTACCACATTTTTAGTAAACAATTCACTTACGATTACCAGTTTTCCTGATGTAACAGCATATTGCAGATGTTTATATTGAGGAACCCAAACAACGAGTTTTCTGACTAGCTTTTTTATGTAGTCCTAAAAACTTGAACGATGGATGTCTGACATTTCAGCAATCTCTCGTGTCCTATGCGGTACCGTGCATTTAAATCAAAAGACGTTTTTATTTTGTCGTCAGCAACATAATTGCGTCTCCTTGACCGAGGAACGTTATTAAGATTAAAATCATAAGTCGGAATTTCCTGAATCATGGCATTGACATTCATCTACAGTACTCTTCTCTTTACGAAAATGGAAGAATGAAATATTGATCTTCTATTTTACTGTTTATAAAATTTAAGAAAATGGAGTTAGAATTGTCAGGTGTAGTACGTATGTCATAACCTAACATTATATTAACATGTCTGTCACACTGAAATAGTTTCAGTAGCAGTAGTTGAGCCCTGAAGATGTCCCATACGAGTGGGTACGATACGTCGGCAGTTATACCAGTGACGCGGTTCCAGCCCGGAAGCCCAGAAGCAGATAGTCTAACTATTGTTCGAAAAGACAATAATCTGAAACGGTACAGAGCGACATCCAAGAAGTTTTAAGAGGACTCGTTAGATTTCAACATTATTCCAGGTAAAAGTAAACGTTTCAAATTTAAGTTGAGATGAGCCAAAGTCTACAAAATTTTTCCTGGTCATATTGCTAAGGATATTCAGCATTCTTTTGCCAAAGATAATCTCTGAAATTAGATTTAATCACTAAGGTTGATATATAACCCTTTTCCACATTAACCTTTGTAATTCTGTATACGCAATTTCGACAACTAAGTTGTCATCATCAGCAGACAATTGCAAAGTGTCGCACCTGGTAAAACACGGCGAAAAAGCAATTAAAACCTGTTTGAAGTTCAAACATCAATTATTTGAAACAAACAAGGTTCAATTAAAATATCATTTTGCTTGGTAAATAATTTTTTCTATTCGCTTATAATAAAATTAAATGTGGAAATGCCATGTTACAATACCTGATGAAGCTGTTGAACTAAATATATTTATTCCACACTTTAACGACACTTTACTTTTAAAGAACAAAATGCTTCGCAAACTAATTTGAACATGTGCAAAAGTATTTAAATATCAATCCAAAATGTTTCAAAAAGTAACAGTGAAGCCATCGAAACTTGCTGCATTTTTTTAAAATTTCGTAAAATATTCGTGTTTATATACTATTTCATAATGATTATAAAGTAAATATTAATTTTCTAACATGCTTTTTATTGTTATTTTACATTTTAAATACCGAATGAATTATATAGTAACTTACTTAATGATAAAGTCAATAAAATGGAATATTAAATTGCATTTGTGGTCGGTAATTTAGAATGAACATAAAAGCAGCTAAAATCCATTATTCCGTTTAAATTAATGTTGTTTGCGGTAGGGGATGTGTAAAGTATTCTACTTATTAGAATCTAATAATTTACTGAGTTTATGATCGCATATTTTACATTTCTGCTCATCCCCGTGGAACGTCAGCATTGATTTAGTTTAACGCAGCGTTCTACTATATTATGTTAATGCCTACCCATTAGTTCGAAGAATAAAATAGTAGAAATTGCTGAACACGAGTATACATATTGCTCCGTACGTTAGATTAAACTTGCAGAAAGTAAATGTTTATGTATAATGCATATACATTCGATATACTGAAAATGTGGTGAGAAATTGAAATCACACTTTATGCATTTATGTACACCGTGTAAAATGTTATAGCATTTACACAAATATTTTATATCGGCGTATATAGACATTGTACAGACTTGATAAAGGCGCAAAAAGGACGAAAACTTCAGGTATTCTATTGTAACTGACGATGAGACGTGGTATTTTCAATATGATTCAGAGACTAAGGGTCAAAACTCTGAATGGAAGCATCCAAGCCAAGAAGAGAGAGAAAAAAGCGTTTGGAGAAGTAAAAAGTGAAGACAATGTTGATTTATTTTTATGATTCGAAAGGCATAGCGCACAAAGAGTTTGTACCAACTAGTCAAACAGTCAATTCTGTATATTTTCTTGGTGTTATGAAGCGCCTTTTGACGCATATTGGTCGTGTACGCCCTCAATATTATGAAAATGGTAACTGGCACTTGTTACATGATAATGCATCATCTCATCACTCGACGCTTATAACTATTTTGTAATTACAAATGGCATTTTAACAATCAACTATTCACCGTATTTACCCGATTTGGTCCCGTGTGATTCCTATCTATTCTCCAAAGCACATTTGCTGATGAAAGGATAGCATCATGCCGATGTCGATGCCATTAAAAAGGCGGCGATAGCGATCTTGAAGAACATCTTTAAAGATGAACTTAAAAATTCCTTCGACATGTTAATTGACCGTGCAAAACGTTGTATTGAAGCCAAAGGCGGTTACTTTGAATAAAATTAATGAATTTTACCAAAATAGTAGGCTTTTATTTTAAAAAAATTCCGTTTTCTCTATGACAGACTGTTTATGTTTACATGCATGTTTTGCTTATGGCTACACATAATTACAATAACATTCAGTATCTAAAAATTACAAATACTTCAGGTTTAAATAATATTTGTGTTACTGAAACTTTATATTTTATTACATGGGATTTAAAACCGAGAAGAAATTACTACATACAAAATCTGTTGTCCATATTTTTCCAGAAATAAATCTAAAGATTACGTACATAATCCTGTATATACAATGTGTACAAGCGTTTAATGATTCTAATTGCTTTAAGTGTCCGTATAAACACTACGTTATCTTTTAAAAACTTTTATTATTATTATTATTTCATTAAGTAACAATAAATTTGGAAATACCAATTAAGAATATGCAAGTAACGCTTTCTTCATTGAATAATTTCAAATACGATATATATGTGTGGATGGAATAGATTCTGAGCTTAAAACTGAATTAATTGGCTTCAAATTCTGAACTTGGTCAGAATCTACTTTAGATTTTGGATCGGTTTAGACCATTGCGAAATCCGATTATTTCGTTTTGATTCGATCTGACCCGGTTCATCTAATGGAGACTTCAAATCCGAATCAAGATCGGATCGGATCTGATCGAATCTTGAAATCGAATCTAAATGCACAACTCTGATGTATTATACTATCAAATCTCAGATTTGATATGAAATATCAGGGCTTTTAGTCATACGTATTTTGCATTATATGAGTACAGTATAGATTTAATTATTATTAAGCTGTAAAATAATTTTCATAGTAAATAAAATGCAACAGATAATAACACACTGCCATATGTTCTTGTGTTTTAAGTGGTCTAGTTATAAAAACTTTGCTATTGTGACATGAACAGAAGTTCGATATAGTCATGAACTTTGTTAGAAATGAATTCGTCTATTCTGTCTACGTCTTCTTAATAAGAAGTTTTTGTGAAGTGATATTAGGTGTCAATGCTTCTAATAATCATTACAGGTTGTCGATAATATAACATTTTGGAAGACAAGATACATTTAAAGAATTTGGATTCACTGTATTAACATTTTCATGTAATGATGACTTTCTGCGATACAAAACGTCCGCAAAAAGCGAATCGACGCATCAGAAATCAATGATTAGCTTTTGAAGATGCACGACCACAAAAAATTGTTCAAGAGTGGTATACAAAACATGGACGCTCTAAGGATTGCTGTAAGAATTTGATAGACAAATGCTAAAGATTCTGCGACATCATCTAACTGTGAGAATGATGCAAATCTAATCGTTTCCGCGCCAATTAAAGGTAAACCAAAAAGTGTACCTCCACAAAAATACAGATTCTTAATAGAATTTTAACATACGTGGGCAAGGTGACAAGTTCTGGGCCTGACACAGAGATGGCGTTACAATTAACAGAAATTTATGTTTCCTGCATGGTTGCATGTGTCTTTAGTTCATATGAAAACTGTCAACTTGTTCTCTCAAGTAGTTTGTTTGCAAGAATTTTTGTAGTAGACGTCGTGCGTGTTATTTTTTAAAATGGATAAACTTGAATATCGTGCTGTTATAAAATTCTTTGTTTTGGATGGTTTGACCCCTATGGAAATTCATCCAAAGTTGACAAAAGTGTACGGAGACTCTGCTCCTTCGATGTCGACCGTTAAAAAGTGGGCAGCTGAATTTAAACGTAGTCGTACGTCCCTCGAAGATGACCCACGTGAAGGAAGGCTAAAAACCGCAACCACACCAGAAATCATCGAAAAAGTACATGATATTGTGTTGAACGATAGGCGAGTGAAAGTGAGTGAGATAGCTGAGGCTGTGGGGATATCGGAAGAAAGGGTGCGAAATATTTTGCACAAAAAATTAGAGATGGGAAAGCTCTGCGCAAGATTGGTGCCGTATTTGCTGAATGTCGATCAAAAGCAAATGGGCAAACGATTTTCGAAGCATCCTTTGGACCGATTTAACAAGAATCCGACCGATTTTGTGCGGCGATTTGTCACCATGGATGGGACATGGGTCCACCACTACACGCCAGAAACGAAACAGCAGTCGAAGCGAAGTCGATCGCATCCACCGGAAAAGTCATGGCCAGCGTGTTTTGGGATGCAAAAGGAATCTTGTTAATTGATTACCTTGAAAAAGGCAGAACAATTACAGGCGCATATTACTCTAACCTTCTTGACTAGCTAGATGCCAAAATTCGAGAGAAGAGGTCTGGTTTCAAGAAGAAAAAAATCATTTTTCATCAGGACAACGCACCCGCACACAAGGGTGCGTTGGCGATGGGAAAATTGCGGGATTTAGGGTACGATTTGCTCGGCCATTCTCCCTATTCTCCTGATTTGGTACCCTCAGACTTCCATCTATTCCCAAATTTGAAAAAATTTGTTTTTGGAAAGCGATTCACATCCAACGAAGAAATTGAAAGGACTGTAGAAGAATATCTTGACAGCTTTCCAGACTTTCACTTTGGGGAAGGAATATTGATGTTAAAAAAGCGCTGGACCAAGTGTGTGGAACTCAAGGGAGATTATGTAGAAAAATAAAATCATTTTTTAAATTTAAATCGCAGTCTTTCATTGTCAGGCCGAGAACTTTTCACCTTGCCCACGTACACGACAGTCAAATGCTAAAGATTCTCTAAATCATCTAAGTGTGAAAAAAATAAAGGTGTGCCAAGAAAAGCACCTTCACAAAAAATATGGTATTTTAATAGAATTTTAATATATACGTGAACTAAATACAAAATATTCGGCAAAATCATCCAGCAATTTATCAAATCGGGTCCCAGCAAAGACATAATAGTAAACCTCCACAGAAATACAAGTTTTTAATAGCAATTTTAGCAAATTTTTTTCTATCATATCTTAAGTAATTGTCTGAATGTTCTGCTGATAGCAGATTTGTTTATTTTATACACTTTTGCTTATCCGTTTTACAAATTTTATGTGTATGTTTGTCTTATTAAACTTGTCTAATGATTTCAGATGGATAGCTCTTTGTTCTGTTATAATTTTGCTATATACATAAGAATCCTTTGTACTACGATATGTACATATCGATTAGTGCAAAGGTGATCAATATCGTAAAACATTTGACATCTAATTTTACTTTCACGAGCCATTAATGAATGTGATAAGTACCACCAGACGAGGAAAATATGAAAATTATTAAGTAAGGAATACTAACAAATGGGTAGTCGCTCTATTCTTTGATCGGATTAGGCACGACGGACAGTAAATGCTATGCCACCATTTACCTACCAACAATATTCTCAATAAGTTGAGAAGTTGCATCGTATTTTACAAAAATGAGGCACCGTTCCTTAAACAATGGAGCTTCTAGAGTATGGGTAATATCTTATACGGCCTAAAATCTTGACTTGGCAAATTGTAGCCTCTTTCTCTTTTTTCGGCAATTAAAAGTCGATATAATATATAGAAAAGACGTTCGATTGCTGAACTGCTAGTTAAATCTTATTAACAGAAACTTTTAGAACGCTGAATCCACTGTCTTAATGAGTAGCTCCATCAAATGTAAAAATACATGGAATATCAAACCAAATACATAAAAGAAATAATGAACTCAAAAATAGTCAAAATTAATCTTATATTTATACCTTTAGCGAAGCTTTTAATGCGTTACATTTTTTTTTAAATTCGTTTGCACCGAAATTTGTTTTTTAACTATCTTTCGACAGCAACAATAATTCTTATTTCCTCTAATCGTATGGATCTACTAAATGTTTCTAATAACAGGTTATGACGATTATCTAATCGCGACGAAATTGGAAGTTCGGTATGCGTATATAAGTCGCGATTGAAGCATATTTGCTATTTTTACAGATACTATATTTTGAAGAAATGTTCTCACGACTGTTCGTTGGTTTTGCGGTGCTGTTCAGTGCTTGCGAAGCACAATGGGACACAAACATGTGGGGTAGCAGAAATACAATTATCCATTTATTTGAATGGAAATTCTCAGATATTGCAGATGAATGTGAAAGATTTCTTCAGCACAAGGGATACGGCGGTGTTCAGGTATATGTACATACATATATAAAATGGGCACTTATATGTAATTAAATGTCAAAAATGTAAGAAATATATTCTAAACTGGAAACTTTTTTGACGCAGGTTTCACCAGTGAACGAATATGCTATCATTACCAATAGACCGTGGTGGGAAAGATATCAACCAATTAGTTACAATATCATTAGCAGATCTGGTAATGAGGCAGACTTTCTTGATATGACTAGAAGATGCAATGCTGTGGGAATAAGGTAAGTCATATCACCAAATCTTTTGCAAATGTCATTTTGCTAAGACAAAGGGTATGTTATTCCCAAATAAAAAATGGAAAATATCGCAGTTCCAACTTAAACAAATACAATTTTACTCTTACAGAATATATGTTGACGTTGTTTTTAATCACATGACTGGCCCAGGCACTCATACTGGTACTGGTGGTAACATGGGTTACGGCGATGATAGATACTATCCGGCAGTACCATACGGATCGGGTGATTTCAATTACCCTTGCGAAGTTAACGATTACAGTAATGCTATAAATGTTAGAAATTGTGACTTGCTTGGTCTCAGAGATCTAAATCAGGTAAGTACTCGTATTTGAATATATTTTTTCAATACTTACTCATAAATTATTAATATATTTTTATATTATTATAGGGTATTGAACATGTTCGTCTCATGATAGTTAATTTCTTAAACAAACTCATTAGTCTAGGCGTTGCCGGTTTTAGGGTTGATGCTGCAAAACACATGTGGCCGGGAGACCTGCAAATAATTTACAAAAGACTTAACAATTTGAGTACCGATTTTGGTTTTGCATTCGGAACTAAGCCTTATATTTATCAAGAAGTTATTGATTTAGGTAACACATTAATTATAGGACACTTGTGTTTATAAATATTAACCAATTTATTCTAGGTGGAGAAGCTATCTCTTATTCCGAATATACTAGTCTTGGAGCAGTCACGGAATTCAAACATAGTTCTGAAATTGGTAGGGTTTTTAGACGCAATGACAAACTTACATGGTTGTCTAACTGGGGCCCTGGTTGGGGTTTTATGGCTAGTCAATATGCGTTCGTCTTTGTAGACAACCATGACAACCAAAGAGGACACGGTGCCGGTGGTGCTAATATTTTAACATATAAACAATCGAAGGAATATAAAATGGCTGTCGCTTTTATGTTAGCTCATCCTTACGGATCTACAAGAATTATGTCCAGTTTTGATTTTACTGATACTGATCAAGGTAACTATTGAACTGCTAAACTATTATATTGAAACAATATGTCAATTCATAAATAGACAACAATATTAACAGCTCCAGATCCAAATATTTACAAAACTTTCTCCTTTCTCTGTTCATGTTTTACTTTCACACTAAAATTATGATCGTAGAGGATAATTTTATTGGATACTAAAAAGTATATATTTACTAGGTCCACCGGCTGATAGTAATGGTAATATCATCTCACCTGGAATTAAAGCTGACGACACCTGCTCTAATGGCTGGATTTGCGAACACAGGTGGCGTCAAATTTATAACATGATTGGTTTCAAAAATGCTGTCAGAGAAACTTGTTTAACGAACTGGTGGTCTAATGGAGATCAACAAATAGCTTTCTGCCGAGATAATAAAGGTTTTATTGCGTTCACTAATGGGGGCGACATTTCTAAGACGATGTATACATGTTTGCCGAGTGGCACGTATTGTGATATAATCAGTGGCAACTTGATAAATGGACAATGTACTGGAAAATCAATCTCTGTCGACTCAAATGGTAACGCTTACATTCAACTCTTAGCCAGTGACTATGACGGTGTACTTGCTATCCACGTTAATGCTCGCTTGTAATTTTTAAATTTAATAAAGTATTATAAAAATAATTGTTATTTAGCATCAATATAATATCAATTTGCCTATCAAATTTTTTCGAAATGAACAATTCTCCGTATTAAAAATATAAGTAAATACATGCTACTCAATGGCATATACCAATATTATGTTATTTCCCATCAAATTTCCTAAAATGCTTGAAAAAAGTTTTAAATGCCCAAATAATTGCTTTTCGGGTTGATGTATTATACACAAATTCAACTACCATAGAACATTCAACACTTTCAACCCATATTCATTAATCTGTGATTCGGAAAAGTACATTTGTTTCAGAACTCTACTAACTTTCATAACGATAATAATCAAATATATAAAAAAAGCAGTGATTATAACAACACCGTTTTGTGTTGGATAATAACACTAAAATATCAGCCGCATACAGTCCGAGCTCAAATCCATAAATATATTTATAGACTGAATGTAAAAATTTCCGGTATTAGACCGAGCAAGCGTGATAACTACTTTATTCATTGAATAATACCTAATAGATATTGTTAACATATTGTCAAAAAAATAAATAAATATACGAATATATATGTAGATCTGCACAATTAAAATATAAAATATAATTGTATATATATATATATATTTATAAAAAAACATAGTTAAATATTGTATACAATTCTAGCATCATAAGAGCTTTACAATATAAATTTACATACATTCTTTTCAAAGTTCTGCTTCATAAACTGCTCGATTACTTATTTTCTTAAAAACGTATTTGATATGAATAAATTAATTTATTTTACGAATTGTACTAAAATAATAATTTCGACAATTCTACGAAAATTGCTAATAAGCGTAACAGCTTCTAAAAGCAAAATATAAACGTATTGCACTTATTAAGAGACTCTAAAACATAAACTTGTAAAAATTACTTTATATCTCATGGAACATCTTAATTGAAAATCATATTTATACATTAGCTTCTTAATAATTCAATAGTCAACAAGATATTTATCATAAAAAGATTTTAAGTTCTTATTTTATTGATTTCCGTATCTAGAAATCAGATTTTTAATAACTAAACATAGTGCTTTATTATTTTGTCCTAATTTCGACCAGAGGTTTATAGCCAAGTACACTACCATATATCGTAGGGACTATATTATAATTATATTTAATTTTTTTAATAATACAAGTTAGTGTTCCAAAGCAGGAATTAAATTTAACAGGTTTATAGATAAAATGTAAACAAAACATTCTTCATTTTTTCTTTTAAACAATTTGAGACATTGAAATTTTTCATTTCCGTTAATTAATTCAGAAGTTTCAGTTGTGCATGAATGTTATAAGCTGCAGTGAGAGTAATAATATATTTTTGATTCTCATATATAATTTATTGACATAAAAAAAGTAGCCGATTATATATTGGCCGTTTTTTCGATAATTATTACAACTTTTTATAGTTCTCCTTTCATAGAAGACTTATTTTCATCTGCGAGAAACTTTACACGATACTAATTCACAACCTCATCTGAGTCAAACGTTGCACAACATACGGAGTTGGAACTGGAAGTCAGAAGGTGTAAGATTAGAAAAGTATGGTAGATATGACAGTACATTCCATTCAAGATTTAATAATTTTTGATAGACAATCAAACTTGTATTCAGCCTCTTTACGATTAACCAATTCTGAAGACTTCTGAACGATGGATTCGTTCAAATTGTTCAAATGCCAAAAGTCTACACTTTATTCTATTATTGCATTCCTCTGAAATACCTTTATAATAGCACCACACTGACAATGAGAGCATAACCCTCTTTTGCTTTACTTTAGATTCATATCAGTTCATCTCGAGTTCAAAACGCAGGCAGTTACCTGGAAAGATTTTTTGAGGACTTGCTTTTGCTGAAAACTGTATGCTGACAGCTAAAGATGCTAAACCACTACAGAAGCGTGTGCGTAATAGTAAGTAATGGCATACCAATATCCTCTGTACTTAACATTAAACTGTGAGGAGATGTGCATGCGTGAATTATTATTATAATTAATGATTATTATTACTTTGTATTGGCAATTTTTATTGTTTCATTAGTTCTATAGGGTACTTCTTTAACAATTATTCGACTACCTTAAAATTTAATACATAATTTTTAAGTAATTCATTTAACTGCAGTTACTAAATGATTTGAATACCTATCTTGGGACTACCATTTCCAATATTCTAATTTAATAACGGGTGGGCCATCTATCGGTTTAAATTTGAACCACCGGTTATTTCGAATCTGGCAATACTTATGTCATTCTATTCCGTCACAAAATTCAGTATATTATCTCCACTGAACGAAATGAATCGATTTACGCTTGAGCAACGTTGGGATTTATTGGAAA
This sequence comes from Dermolepida albohirtum, assembly GCA_031893035.1. Taxonomy (NCBI): domain Eukaryota; kingdom Metazoa; phylum Arthropoda; class Insecta; order Coleoptera; family Scarabaeidae; genus Dermolepida; species Dermolepida albohirtum. The sequence continues at coordinate 609,490 of JAVIWB010005724.1, read as the reverse complement.
TTTATTTCCAAAACAAAGACAATTGGTCGGAAATTGCACGAACATGTCGTACAAAATTTGGTCGCAGAGAAGAACCAACAGTGTTCGGTATACGCAAGTTTATTGCTAAAGTTCGTGAAACTGATTTCATTTTTGATGCGTCAAGATGTGAGCGTGCTCGTACAGTGCGTACACCCGAAAATATCGGAGCTGTGGCTGAGAGTGTACGTGAGAATCTATCAACATCAACTCGTCATCGTTCTCAAGAATTGAACATTTCACGCACCAGTTCACGTCGAATTTTGCGAAAAGATTTCAGTATGACGCCTTACAAAGTTCAATTGGTTCAAGAGTTGAAGCCGCATGATCATCCGCTTCGTTTTCGCTTCGCTAGATGGACCAACGAGAAACTGCACGATGATGTCGATTTTGCCAAAAAAAATCATCTTTTCGGATGAAGTTCATTTTCGTCTTGTTGGGTACGTTAACAAGCAAAATTGCCATATTTGGGGCTTAGAAAACTCACACGTGGTCTTACAGAAGCCAATTCTCCATTAAGAGTACTGTTTGGTGCGGCTTGTGGAGCGGAAGCATCATTGGCCCATATTTCTTTGAAAATGAGGACGGTGCAACCATTACGGTCAATAGAGACACCTATAGCACCATGATAACCGATTTTTTTGTGCCCGCTCTTCATGGTATTGATGTGAACGATGTTTGGTTTCAACGGGATGGTGCAACTTGCGACACATCTCATGCCACAATCGATTTATTGCGTCAAACGTTTGATGGCCGTTTAATTAGCCGAAATGGTGATGTCAATTGGCCGCCAAGAAGCTGCGATTTGACACCGTTGGACTATTTTCTGTTGGGCGCCATTAAAGATAAGTATTATGCCGACAAACCAGAGACAATTGAGCATTTGAAGGCCAACATTCGTGATGTCATTGCCGAGATACGACCCCATACACTCGAAAAAGTGCTCGAAAATTGGTTCGATCGAATGGGGTACTGTGAGGCCAGCCGCGGCAGCTATACGAATGAAATAACATTCCATCTCTAACCGGAACAATTGTACTTCACAACAAAAAAATACATTTTGCAAAATTTCAAACCGTTTTTGTTTTATTGCATTTTTAAACTTTTAAATGACCCACCCGTTTCATTTCTGCTTTTCACAAATAATTATTTAGACGAATTTATTCCAAAATTTAATCCCCTCTAATTAATTTTCACTAGATAACCAACGCATTAAACTAAAACTACTATTGAAAACTGATATCGTCTTCTAAATATTATCCGATAAATGAGTTTGTGTTTCTCAGATATTTTCGATTATATCATAACATACATACTAATAAAATTAATAATAAATCATATTACTTCAACGAAGTTCTTTTTATAATGAGTAGTAATAAAATTATAATCTAACTGCATTTTAGCATGTAACGTTTGAATCAGAAAAGATTCTTCGATAAACTTATTTTAAACTTTATATATTTACACAGATCATTTTCATAAACCAATATCAGTAAGTGGATCGCGTGTAAAGATATGAAATTAGTGAGACCTAGGCATGTACAGTAATTTTCCTTCATCAACAAGGAATGCATTCACGAGAGTTTAATATATTAAGATTCATATCTTGAAACATTTTGTACCGTATTAAGTTTAAATACATATACGGTGTGATTTTTTGAAAATGATCCATAATATCTGATGATATTTCAAAAACTAAAACGAAAGCAAAATGATGAATCACACTTGTGATGTATTCCATAAGCCAACACCTATTCTGAGACTGGACAAAATTGATCTTAAGGTAATTCTCTATCTTGAAAGCCCTATGTATAGAAATAAAATACAGAAATTTCTTATACAATTTTATTTGAACGTCGAACTATTCTGTATGTGGAGGTACATCTGCATATAATTCTACAAATATAAATATGGCAGTTCACAGTTCAAAAACGTACAAAACAAAAACACGCTTCTCCTTCAATGCGTCAAAATACCCATGCACCCCCAATAGAGTGAAAATGTTCGACAGTGTCAACTTTCCCCTATTGGGAAAGCGTCATGCAACTACCCTGCAGCAACTGTGACGCAGTCGATCAGGTAAGCTGATCTCGGTCCCCTGTCGTACAACATGTACGCGTCGACAAAAGTTGCTGTCAACCACTATATGTACATAAAAATAGCAAGGGAAATAAATATAATTACTACACAAAATACAATAATATACATAAAATACATAAATTACATTATTAAGAAAATAAATTATTTTAATTTTAATGTTAAAATATTAAATCTTCAACAACTGTTCTTAAGCCTTCTTGTCTCCTGTTTATGTTATGAAATTGGTTACGCTGCCTTTATTGAAATAATATAAAAAAACTTCACATGTGTGACGATATTTCGTGTTAAAGTCAGATAACTAAATGTTTCGATAAATTGTTATACACAAATTATTTTATATACTACTGTGGGCAAAAAATAGTAAGACTTTGTTCATAATTTTTAAATTCTTAATTTATTCTTCCAAATCTATTTCATCCCCCTCAAAGTAATCCCCCCTGGCCCCAATACACTTGTGCCAACGTTTCTTCCAATTCTTGAAACAGTTGTTAAAGTCAATTTCAGGAATAGCCTTCAATGCGATTCACGTTTAATGTCTTCAATTGACTCAAAACGGTTTCCCCGGAGCGGTCGTTTGAGTTTGCTGAATAGCCAGAAGTCACACGGAGCTAAATCAGGCGAATACGGTGGTTGCGGCACGATATTGGTTGAAAATTTGGCGAAAAAGTCACGAAGAATTAATGCAGTATGCGACGGTGCATTATCGTGGTACAAAAACCAAGAGTTATCGGCCCATAATTCTGGCCTCTTTTTACGAATAGCATTGCGCAAACGACGCATAACACTCAAATAGTATTCTTTGTTGACAGTTTGGCCGGTCGGAAGGAATTCGGAGTGAACCACACCTCGATAATCGAAGAAAACTGTCAACATAACCATGATTTTTGACTTGCTTTGACGTGGTTTTTTGGGCTTCGGCTCACCTTTGATACGATATTCGGCCGATTGATCGTCTGTTTCCGGCTCATAAACGTAGATCCAAGTCTCATCCCCAGTTATGATGCCTTTCATTTTGTCTTGATAGTCGGAAAGCATTGTTTCACAGACGTCAACGCGACACTGTTTTTGGAAAAAATTGAGTGATGTTGGAACAAATCGTGCTTTCACTTTTCTTAGGCCCAAATGATCTTTCAAAATGGTTTTCACTGATCCTTCCGATATTCTAACGATGCCAGTAAGGTCTCTGACTATTAATCGTCGATTCTCAATCACCAATTCCTTGATTCTATTGACGTGTTGATTATCAGTTGATGCTGATTGCCGTCATGGATGTGGTTCGTGATCAACGCGTTCTCGACCCTCTTTGAATAATTTGTACCAATCAAAAACACTTGCTCGCGACAAACAATTATCACCGAAGGCCTTTCGCAACATTCTGAATGTTTCGGCACCAGAAATTTGATTCAGTACACAAAATTTAATGGAACGTCTTTGTTGAATAATTTCACTCATTGCAAAAATCGCCGAATGCACTTTTCGTACTTCAGAAAGACAAGCGTATACTAAACACTAATGATTAGTTTGATGTGATATTTGGCACAGATGTCACTGACAGTCATATCAACCTAGAAAAAAAATATTTCGACGAATATTTTTTGCCCACAGTAGTATATATAATAATAATAATAATAATAATAATAATAATAATAATAATAATAATAATAATAATAATAATAATAATAATAATAATAATAATATTTATTAGCTATCCAACAGAGTACTCCTATAGGGTACACAAACAAAGAAGATCGACAATGATTATATTTATCCAAAAATTTTAGAAGACAGTGTCGCTTTATTATTTTATCCCTCTAAATGAAGAGTCCAGCTCGAACGTTCAGTGCTTAATCAAATCGGTCACACACAGTCAATGCCAAATAAATGCCAAAAGAAAATATTCAAGAAGATTCGAGAAAATACATTCTCACGTAGACAGAGAATAACCCTGCACAACTGTAGTTCTAAAGGTGCAGCAAAAGTAAGACGGATATCGAGTATGACTCACTGCATCGTACATACTGACAGACAGACACATAAAAGACTACTGAATTGAATAAGAAGTTAACATGAAACACGAATAAACTAAATGCACTATTTGCGATAGAATAACGAATATATGAGAATATACTTACGCAACATTTGACAAAACTAAATCAGATATGCAGAAGATAGAAATCGAACCCTAACAAATTGTAGTAAAATTCCTCAGCCCCACTCTTCCATAGCCTAATCCCAATATTTCCATTAGTAAATTGTAGAATCCCACCAGGATCTCCAAGGTTCGAATGTGCATCTTAGCTATAGTGCTTCAAACCAATGTCGCCTATGTAAGTATCGGTCGGAGGAAGTAAGCATAGACCTGTAATTTGTATCTCATGTTCAATGACTAAAGGTCTGAATAATGTTTGATTCAAGCAATATATTTACTAGTTTTGGTACTGGCGTCTATTTCAATATTTTCTTTCTTCGACTGCGTTCTTACCTTTTCGGTAATAAAAAAAACAAAATGCGCCTTTCTATTTCAAATTTTCAAAAACAGGGAATCAAAAACTTTTTATAAATAAACTTCAAAATGTCAGCTTTTCAAATATATGATAACAGTAGACTTTAAAATAAAGTTAGTTCATTACTTTGCGAATAATCCAATATAGAGTTTTTCGTCCAACGACATATTAAGACGTTCGACACCGTTTTTTCATTCCTTGTTAATTATTAATTAATAATTAATAATTACTAATTGCTAATTAATAACTAATAATTTGCTATAAGTTCATATTATCGAAAGTATAAAGTGTATAATGCCAATTACTGCTTTAGTTTAGTCGTTGAAATCTTTATCTAGCGCAAGCATAATTCCTTAACTACTTTTATATTTTTTAAAAATATTTATTTCAAATACAATTTTCGAGTGGTGGAAAGATATATGGTCAACTAGAATGACACGAAAATGATATAAAGAATATTATCGTTTTGCAAACAATAAAGAATGAAGACACAATTATATTAAGAAAGCCAAGAAAATTAACACTAACTACTTAGGCTATGAGGATAAACTAACACTATGTTTCCCTATTTTGCAAAAATTCATAAATAAATTTGGTATTTCAATAATTTTCATTAATTTTAGCTAGTCACAATGAAAAACAGATTTAGTTTTTGAACAGTTAAAACTTGTTTCAAGAAATAAAATGAATATTTTATTTATTATTTAGATTTTAGACTCGTATAACATTTACATTTTATTTTAGTTATTGTTAAATTATGTCTTTATAATTTTATAAGTTACAATTAAAAACACGAATGACGTGAATCCTATCACCTTATAATAAAAATTATATGTGATTCAAAAGCGGTTCACTTCATCAGATAGAAACACAAAGTGCGATCTATGGGTTCAACGTGTTAGATATTTTTTGCATGGCATTTTAGCAGTTTGTAATAATTGTTTACTTTATTTATATCTTACTAAACGAATTATGTGAAACATTAATAAAACAGTCACATTTGTCTGCACATTAGGTTGGTAATAAGTACAATCATTACCACAAAAAGGTTCACGATCTAAATCGCAATTATCGTTCTAAATTTTTAGGACGAACCGTAGCGATATCAAACTAGAAAGAGGCCTCCTGTTTTTTTACTTAGAAAGAACGAACAATGATGAACATAGTGTGCAATTCAAATTGCACATGAGTTTGTTTACATTTTCGACCTGATAAAAAAAAGCTTCAAACGACTGCATTCTCTCTCTCTCTTACCATTTGGGCAATATTAAAGATAACTTTACTCCGCAAAATAGGGAAGAATTGTGGAAGGTGAAGAACGAACTTTCACACTACACTTTGCTTACTTTTTTTACAGAATAATTTAATTTTGTTAACGTAATTTCAATTCCGAGATTTAATATTACATTATTATTAATAATAATATTATAACATTAATATTATTATACGAAATTTATATCTAAACAATTAGATCATTACATTTACACAAATTATTATTATTCCTAAAATCGTATTATCAGAATAGTTATCTTATAAATTAATTCAAATTTCTATTTCATTATTAAGGAATAGAATTGTTATAGAATGTTTTATATATGTATGTATACATATATATATCTATATATATATATATATATATATACAATATATATATATATATATATATATATATAAAATAAATAAAATCATAGAAAAGAATTATTCGTATTTTACAAGCATTCATTTCTTCTACCTACGGAAAATAATTTAATTTTGTACTACTGTGTTATGAATCGTACTCTGAATACCAAAGTTTTGTTTATCTAGCAAGTTATAAAGGCCATCGTACATGAGTTTGGCAGATATATTTTCGTAAACCTTTCTGTAATATCTACTGTACATACCGAATATTTACAGTGATTCGTCCATGGCCGATCGCTCTGCCGTTATGTGATTGTTGGTACATACTTAGGGACTTACTACATAGGATCCTATCCAGTCGCGCCGATAAAAATTAACCGCTCTAAACACTATAAATTTCATTTATTAGTTTACTTCTTAATTTTAATATTTCTATTCGTCCTAGTGAAACGTATTTTATTAAAAATTTCATTTATATTTTTAGGCGGTCAGCGAAAAGGTAAATAGGGTACTAAAAATGACAACGCCATTTATAAAATTTAATTATTTTTTTCCGAATATTTACACTGAAATGGCACGTTGACAAAAGGCTTTAATAATGAAAAATAAATATTCTCTACTGATCTATTTATTTCAACGATACCTATCATACAAAAATTACTTATAAAATAACATTACTTAGATATTGGCAATTTGACATACTACTTATTTATGAAATGCAAAACGTAATATCTTTGGAAAATATTAAATTAAACAGTAAAACTATTCGACTCGCTGTATAAATGAAAAGTAAATTGGAGTAATGTTATGATAAAATTCTATTAAAAAATTTAAAAAATTATAATTCCGAAAGTATATTAATACTTATAATTATAATGTAGAACATTCGAATATAGTTTATTGAAATTTGACATGTCATGGATGCATGCATTGAATTACAGGAATTGAATTTCATATTCTCTAATTAAGATATGAATCTTTTAAAATCACGACCACCAATGTACACCACTCGGTCTCAAATCTCCGATCCATGATTACATCTCCCTATCAGGCTATCTACAATTTTTCATCTGCAATGAATCACGTCAAAAACTGCATCGCTTAATGTAAAAACGTAAAGGAAAATTTTATTCCAAAGATATTAATAATAACATGTAGTTATTACGGAGTTTCACGAAAAAATCATGAAGCGTGAGCATGATGTGAAATTACGTAAAGACTAATTATGTAATCATGTAAAGTTACAGATTATGGTAATAAATATTTTATTTAATTGTATTAGAACAAAATGACAAATCCTTATTTATATTTAATTATACTTTTGCATGGTGTACTATAGCTTCTTTACAATATGTCGAAGACTGAAAATATTTGATCAATAAGGTTGATATATAACCCCTTTCCACATTAACTTTTGTAAATTCTGTACACGCATTTCGACAACCAAGTTGTCATCATCAGCAGATAATTTCAAAGTGTCGCACCTGGTAAAACACGGCGAAAAAATTGTACGAAAAACAAACTCCGTACGCGATCCACACCGTTCAAAACCAAGATGTGCACATCACCAGGTGCGACACTTTGAAATTATCTGCTGATGATGACAACTTGGTTGTCGAAATGCGTATACAGAATTTACAAAAGTTAATGTGGAAAGGGGTTATATATCAACCTTATTGATCAAGTAAATCAACCACAGGCTCCATCAAATTCAACTACTGAAAATATTACTTAATATTTGGTGAAATGCAGTTATCAGCTACCGGAGTATTAACCTCAAAGTGAAACAAATTAGTTAGGACGAATTTATTTTAATTATTTTTCAACATATTCCCCCGGCAAGGCTTACCTCAAGGATGCTGAAATACCATTCTTATAATAATCTTTCTCAATAAGTTCTTCATCTGATTGAAATGTTTTTTGGCCGAAGCACAACCACATGTGAATTGATCTAATTTTTTGCTACAACTTGATTAGTTTGGCAGACAGTCTATGAACATTATCCGCCTCGAGTAAAAGAAAAAACTCAGCCTTATTTAGGGGTGTGGGGACTCTGTTTAGATTATCGTTTCATCGTTATTTTTTGATCGCAATTCGGTACTTGTAAGAGAGTCTTGCTTTGGTTTTCCAAATTACGAAGTACGAAATAGAAAACATCATAAATAAAAAAGCAAAATTTTGCAAAACTACCTAAGTTTTACTTATTTTGGTAAAATTTCAAAATAAGTGGTTAATGTTTTTCAAAAATGTGATCTTTCAAAGTGCAGCCAAAAGAATCACATTAATTATTTAAGACAGTTAAATAGATATGCCAAAAAAATCGGATATGTACAAGGTTTCCAATAAGAGTGATATGATTTCTTAAAAAAAACACTTATTGTTAAGAAAATTCAAAAGTTTTTTATTTAATGTGAAGTACAATCGATACAATTAAGTTCTAAATAAAACGTCATTCAAATGGCCTCCATAAGAAATAGTCAAATGGTGTTAAATCACAACTTCTTAGAGGCCATTCAATATCACAATTTCTTGAAATAATCGAATTTCCAAACTTTTCTCGCAATAATTCTATTGTTGCATTTGCTGTGTGTTACCAGCTTCATTTTGAAAGAAGTACGGACCGATGATTCCACCATACCAAAAACCACACCAAACTGTCAATTTAGGTGAATGTAATGGTTTTTCATAAATAATTTGTGGATTTTCTTCGCACCAGAATCGACAGTTTTGTTTATTTACCACACTATCCAGATGAAAGTGAGCCTCATCAGAGAAGATGATTTTCTTAAAAAAATCGTTATCGATTTCAAGTTGTTCCAAGGCAAAATCAGCAAATTCACGACGTTTACGGTGGTCCAATGGCGTTAGTTCTTGAGTGAGAACAATTTTATAGGAAATGATGAAATTGTAAACACTACTGAATACAATGAAAAACAAATGACAGATCATGACATATTACAAATGGCCGAAATGTCACTTCAAAATCATATCATCCCTATTGGAAAACCTTATACAAAGTATAGCGTTCAAACATTAATACTACATATATAGGACAAACGAAAGAAAGTGTAAAACAACACATCAGGAATATATAAGGTCGTGTAATTGTAAAAACAGACAGTACATTTGCAAATTATTTATTAAACCAAAAGGACACACCTCTAGAATCGGACAAGGTCATCATTTTACATTTATGTGAAAAAGGTAGAAAATTGAATTTCTTATGGTCTTAAGAAATTTGTTTGGAT